>APFE030991168.1:76629-101123 GCA_000404065.3 Pinus taeda
CGGCACCACTGAGCATGCTTCTTGCCCTTTCCATCAACGTCTTGTTCATTCTTTCTGCAACTCCATTTTGCTGAGGTGTATACGGAGTAGTCTTCTGCCGTGCTATACCACACTTCTTACAGAATTCTTCAAATTCCTTGCTGCAGAATTCTCCACCATTATCTGTCCTCAGTACCTTTATCTTCTTCTCTGTCTGATTTTCCACCAGAGCCTTAAATTCTTTAAACCTGACAAAGACTTCAGATTTCTTCTTAAGGAAATATATCCATGTATTCCTTGAGAAGTCATCTATAAATGATACATAGTACACAGACTTACCCAGTGATGGAACTTTCACAGGTCCAAACACATCACTGTGCACAAGCTCTAATATTTGTTTCATCCTCTTACCACCAGAGGGGAAACTCACCCGATTCTGCTTCCTATATACACAATTTTCACAGAAATCAAAATCCAGAGAGCTATTACTCATACCTTCTACCATACCTTTACCATGAAGTATTCGAAGGCCCTTCTCTCCAATATGTCCAAGCCTTTGATGCCACAACATGGCCTTCTCTCTCTCCAAAGACCACTAAATTTTCTACTCCACTTTTAGGAACCACAGAGTTGTTGCACCCATCAACAACAGTGCTACCTTACAGCTTGTATAGAGTTCCAATCTGAACTCCCTGCATCAATACCGATGCTCCCCAAACCATCTTGTAGGTATCCTTCTCGAACATTGTTTTTACACTAGCATCATCCAACTTGCTTACAGAAATCAGATTTTTGGCCAATGCAGGAATATGCAGAACACCCAAAAGTGTTCTAACCCTTCCACCTTGCAACTTCAACTTTACTTTTCCACGACCAACGATTATAGCCTTCCTATCATCCCTTAAGAAGATATCACCACCATCGTATTTCTCCTATGGGGAGTGAAGTGAAAGGATGCACCTGAGTCAATCAACCATGACTCATGATCTACATGTGTACTTGAAGAAGCCAGGTACACATCCCCACCTTCATCTGAGGTGGTTTTCATCTCTACAGAAGGAGCATCATCAGATCCTTTTCCTTTGTCAAGAGCTTTATATTTACAGTCCCTTTTGTAGTGCCCTTTCTTTCCCCTTTTCCAACACACCACCTTTATAGTTTTTTCTAGATATTTAGATCTCCCTCTAGATTTAGACCTCCCACTCGATGACTTATTTTTACTTCTGTTCTGGGACCATCCTCATACAGGCAAGGCATCACCATTCTGGCTCTCCATATTTTTCCATCTCATCTCCTCCGTCAACAAGGATGAGACTATTTCATCAAACTGCAAGGCAGTTACATTGCTACCTATTACAATAACTAGACTATCCCACGAATCTGGTAGAGAACACAACAAATTGATGCACTTATCTTCATCTAAAATTTTAATATGAACAGATGATAACTAACTTACTACAGTATTAAATGCATTCAGATGCTCTGTCACCGAGTCTCCATCTTTCATCCTCAGGTTATACAGTTTTTTCCGCAAGAACAGTTTATTCACCAGAGACTTAGATTGGTACAAAGTCCCTAACTTGTCCCACAAAGCCTTCGTTGTAGCTTCGCTTGATACATTCAACAATACTAAATCTAAGACACACAATCGTATTATGCTCTTTTCCTTTCGATCCAACTTCTTCCATTCTTCATCGGACACTCATGTTGGTTTAGTGCCCATATCTACCACGATCCACTGATCTTTATCCACCAATAGATCCTCCATCTTGAGTTTCCACAACTCAAAACTTTGACCATTAAATTTCTCGATCTCTATCTTTCCACTACTCGCCATCTTATTTCACCACTAGAATCGATCTCACAAATCTCCCACTGAACAGGGTCTACCACAAGCCCAAGCGAAACCTCTCAGCAACAAAGGCATCCCCTTGAAGCCAAAATAGCTCTCATACCAAATGTAGGTTTTAACCCCGTATAGATTACCTACGTATGAATTTTAAAAACATAGAAAATAAACAATGCGAAAGCATAACACATAAAACATATATACAAAGAGATTTTCCCCTGGATCCCAAAATTGGGACTACCAACTTCATTTTTCATTATGTTCCTTTCAATGTTACAATACATATTTATACATGTCGAAGCATCCAATACCATGGACCAAAAACCATCACGTCCAAAACCATGGACCAAAAACCATCACGTCCAAAACCATGTGCGAAAATCATGCACAAAACCAAAGGTAGGTTAGCCCAACCTAACATAGGGTCCAAAACCAAAATTTTATGGGGTGTTGCCTGAACCCCATAGAGTGGGGTTACTTGCACCCCTCAAACCCCCTATCATTCCCCCCGCTACGCAATTGGTGCAAAGAAGGGGGGGCTTCGCCCTCTTTCTAACCCCTCAGTTAACTACGTGTGTTAGTTGTGGAAAGAATATAACACAACCCAACAAAGGGAAGAGGTCGGATTCCATGGAAATCGATGAGTTTATCTCTAAAACAGTGGGCAACAACACTTGATTATTTATTTCAGAGGCACCTGTCGACATTGTGTCCTCATTGCCTACTAGAACCATGACAAAATCGATGGTCATGTTAGGCATGGCACTAGTTTGATACAACAAACAAGTCAAGTGTGAGTGGAACCACATGTCGATGCAATTGATGTGAAAGTTGTGGTGGAATTTAGGGAGTTGTCTCGCCTTCTCGTTCTCCTCAAATTTGCACAAATAGATGGTGCATTCAAGCCCCTCTTTATGATTCTCTGACTGATAGAAGAACACATGAATCACTTCTATAGCCGACTTGCTAAGGCCAACTCTTTGGAGCCTCTGGGGATCCTTATGTTCAATAAAGTCAAGATGACGGAGTCAAAAAGAACCCATGTGCCAAAAGAAGTAACATGCGTAGATCTGTACATTGAAAATGAAGAGAACAACCGTGAATTTAAATAGAATGGTGATAAATTTTGCTACCAATGGTAATCGAGTAATTCATTGTATTACCTCGCAATATTTATCGTTCCTGGTGAGGTTATCAGTGAGAATCCATGGTTGGAGATGAAATTTACATTGAGATCTTTCTTAATAATTGTTTTGATTCTGTAATGCTCAAGTCTACTCAGAGGTCGCCTTATATGCAAAAGAACATGTGATGAGAAGGGGAACACAAGGCATATGGAATTAATAGGTATGAGAAGATGGAGGGAACCCTCCTGTTACTAATCTGGCTCGACTATGAGGAACGACGTCAGGTTGAGGGTTTCAAAGGGCAGATTTTATGCAAGTAGGGGTTGAGATACTCCTTTGGCTTGACTCTAAGGAATGATGTTGGGTTGAGGGCTTCAAATCATGGATTTTGTGCAGGTGGGAGTTGGGAGGCTAGGCTAGAGAGGCGTTAGGTAAAGGTGGTGACATTACAGAGGCATTGGATGGCGGAGGGCATGGATAAATGGTGGGCATGTACGTAAAGCGATCCATTCAACTGGTGCCACACATCATATTTTTATTGGCTTGAAGGACGAAAATGAAAGATTTTTATTGGTGGGGTGAACAATGTTTGCCCACCCCAATCCAACAAAGAAAATGCCTATTGGTGTAATAAGTAAGGTTCATTAATATAATTTCAATAAAATATTTAATAATAAAAAAAATATTTTATATAATAATATAATAATAATTATTATTAATAAAATAATTTTTTTAATTTTTGAAACAATATAAAGCATAATTAATAACATTATATATGAATGAGAAAATGGGATAAGATAAATAGAGATGGTTAATTTATGATTGATGGTTTATTATTAATGTTGAGAATTTCTTAGATAATTTAAAATTTTAAAATTTATGTTTATTTGAAGATGAGAGAATACACTTGCGAAATAAAAATTAGTCAATTTATTGATAATAATAATATTTTTGTTGCAAGAGTTTTTATTTTTATTATTTCTATTGTTATATATTTATCAATGGTATATACAGATGAAACCTTCTGCTATATCAACCACATTAATATTTTTATTGTCGTTTTATAAATTCTTTGATAAACTCTTACAAAATTTCATGACAATTGTAACCTATTTATAAATTTAGATTATATAAAATATATTTAATTTATTTATATATTATTTGATTTTTATAGTTTATTAATTATGAATTTATATTTATAACATATTTTAAGTTATTTAAGTACAAAGGACAAATGCATTAGTTGTTCAATGATAATGACTTTTTCTTGAATAGCTCATTCTTATTTATAGTCACATCAATACATTTTTTCTATTAATTTTATTTTGGTACAACTTAAATTGAATTTAACCATAGTTACATGGATTGTGGTGCAAAAAGTGGATTGAAAATTCATAAATATTATTTTATTAGTTTGACTATTATTTTATTATTTCCTTAGGAGGCCCATTTTAGATCTCAAAATTTCCCTAATGATGATTAATCCCACTAGGATGCTCACTGATCATATGTGACAAAATGGCCTATAACATAATTCCCCCCTAAAGTGCAAAGTCATAGATGATGATTGATGGCTGAAGTTCTTTACCTTGTGACAAGTAGGGATCAAGGAAAACTGACAAGCTTCATCTATTACAATACATTTACAACATGACATCTTTGTGCACTAAGGAAGGCATGCCCATACTCAACTCAGAAGCTAACATAACATGTACAATGATCAAAATACACATCCACATGTGAAACTAGTGGACCCATGAATGGATGACTATCTATATGATCTCAACCATCATACATTGTGATCTTTGTATAACTCTTGAAATCGTAGCCCAGATGGATGAAACTAGATCCAAGGTCTTCTATATTGTTCACACGACCAACCAATGTATGAGTCTAGCCATGTGAATCAATGAGCTGGAGTCGAACATGGTAGACACCATCTGATTACCAGCCAATGATGTAAGCCATTAACAAATGCTAGAGAAACCACTGATGATGTTCATGGCTCTCAAGGTACTATAGTAAGATCCATATGGCATGAATAAATGAGTTGAGTTGATGTCGAACACCACACATAATCTTTCAGACGAAGGCCATTGATGTAAACATGTCGCCGAGAGCAAGGAAACTTGCCATTAATGTATGAAAGCACCAAGGTACCATAGGTTTTTTTTCTAAGTCAAATTCCTGGATAATGTGTTGATGTCGACAGGAAGCGACCTGTCGTAGGAGGGCCTTGATGTATCCCCCATCAACGACAAAAAATAGGTATCATAATTGAGACATAATGAGCAAAATGATTCTAACATGGAATTGGATCAGGAAAGGTAGAAATGAAATGAAAGCTTAAGATTATTGTAGCAGATATCAACTAAATGACTTCTCTTGAACACATTGGTTACACTGAATGGATTTGGAAACATTGACCCAAAACTAAGATGGAGGCTCTGAAAATGGTATGATAACCAAAAGACAAGAATATTACCCAGCCCAATAGCCACAAAGATGAAGTGGAAGAGTCTTGTGTCCAAGAGTGACTTACTTCCATTAGCAAAATGGAATCCCTTGTTTTCCCAATTTCCACAACCATACTGGTCAGTACCTCTTTATTTTTTAACAAGCTTAAGGATAACATATGGTTGATTTGTAAGTTCATCCTTCAGATAAATCCCTCCGAGTATATTGAATGAACCCTGAGAAGGAGTGGTTTGGCCCCATCATGATCGATGATTCCATCACTATTTGATGGTTTAACGAATCCAGCGAAGGTAAAACTTGACTTGTTTTTCATGTTTAGAGAGTTAATAAATAGGCAAAAAAGAAAACTTTAGATGTCCCTTTTTATAGGTAGTCCCTTAGGTCTGAAAAGGTAGAAAATAATACCCAAGAGAACCTCTTAGCCATGTTCGACTAAGGTATTCCTTTTCCATAGCTAGTCTATCTTGCTCTGGAAAAGGGTTAAACTTATACTGAGTAGACATATATTTATTTACTTTTACGAGTATGAAAAGACAATTTCTTGGCAATATTTTCATATTTTGAGAGTCTAGAAAGAGTTGAAAGAGGAATCCTCTTGGGGGAACGAGTGGTATAATGGATAGCAACTAGTTTCGGTGATGATGGAACTTCTCAAAAAATGCAAAGGTCAAGAGGTTGGCTAATAAGACCACTCATTGCAATGGTTCCTTAGGAAAGGGTAAAAAAACCAAGTGAAAGTGTATGATCGGACAAGTAGATGGTGATGATGGAATGAGAAAACCAGGGCTCATTTGGAAAAAACAAGCCATAAATAATGGCAATCATGAGAGATAGGATTAAAATGGCTTCACTTGTATAGAAGCTTGAAACATGGGAAACTATGCTTAAGATTGGTTTCATTTTTAGACAATCTTGAAATAGAGAAAAACTATGCTTGAAAGTGGTTTGTATGCCCCTAGCATAATAACTCAATTCAAGGTACATGCTCCCCAAGCTTCATTTCATGCACCTAAGTATACTACTAGGTACTAACAGGTGGATGGAATGAAGGTTCATCTATGAGATCAAGTGAAAGACTTGACTGAGAATTTACGATATCTAATCAAAGGACTCTAATTGAAAGGGCATATGTTTCATTTTAATGAGCTTGACATAGGAAAATAATTATTCTCATAGGAACCTTTTAATTTTTTAATGAGGTTGACATAGTAAAAGAACTATCCTCATAAGATCATGTTTCATTTTTAACGAAGTTGACGCAAGAAAGGAACTCTTCTCCGAGGACCTTGTTTCATTTTTTAATGATCTTGACACAAGAAAAGGAACTCTACTTCAAAACCAGATAATGGCCTCAAAGATAACATGGTTTCCAAGAGATTCTCATTAGATGGGAGAACAACGCTCTAGAAGGGATCAAAGGATCCAATGGAAAGATCAGACTCCAATGCCCCTCGTAAATGATGCACTACTGCACCTACTAGATCAAAAGTAGATGCGGGAATGGAACAAATTGCCACATAATTAACATGTTACGAGGGAGATACCACTTTCATATAAGAACCATTTAGGGAAGTTGGTTGATTGGGAGTCAAATTAGGACCAACAAATGAAAGCTGGTCAATAGTCATGATCCTTCCTTCATGTAGGAAACACATCACACAAAATAATGAAGAAACAAAAGCTCCCATGACATAAACATAGTCACACCCAAGGAGTAAATCAAAATCCAAAGGGCCTTGGACTACCATCACAGCAATATAGATAATCTATCCTCCCAAAGTAATAGGAAATTTAGGAAGGATCCCTAACGGTTGGCTGGTTCCTTTGTTAAAAGCCAATAGATTCTGGGTAATGGGCATAAGCTGCAAAGAACCTAAAGCTTGCCAAGTAATTGAAGACAAAATACTAACAAATGTGCCTTCATATATGATTGTGCCAGGTAAGATCACATTATAAGCCTGTACTATGATACAAAAGGGCACATAGGAAGGAAGACGATATCCTATTAGTCAACTCCAATAAGAGGAAGTGACCATGCTACTTGGAGAGGGTGTCATGGGAATGAGATAAATTCCCCCTTATGTTTTGGAAATGAGAGAACCACTCTCTAGTGTTTTGGGAAATGGAGGATTGACCTCTTGTGCCATGGGAATGGGAGAACTGTCCCCTAGTTATTTGGAATTTGAAGAAACAAGAAGAACCTGAGCCATATGAACTTCACTCTCTATGGGAAACGTATGATCAAATGAAGGTGGAATCGAGTCAACCATTTTCTCAACCAATGGTTGGTTAGGAACAAACTCATGGTATTCACATTCAAAGAGAGTGGGATTGGTTGGATTCATATTCTAATCAATCACTTCATCAACTAGTGGAGGATTGGGAGAAAGCTTCTGGTAATCAACCGGAAGATGAGGCTAAGAACTTGTAAGATTTTCAAACACTTTTGAGGCTTCATCCATATAATTACAAAGGTGAATAGGATGATTCCCTTCACATAATTTACAGGGAAATTTGACTTTACCCTTTTTCCCATGGACCTTACTATCACTAGTTGAAGGTTTGTCACCAGCATGATCTCCAAAAGATGACAATAAAGGCCGATGTGAGCTTGTGGAACACACTTCTAATACCTTGGGAATACCATGAAAATCTCTAAGAAGGTGGTCACCCTTACATAGCATGCAAGGGAATTTAACTTTTTGGGGTTGATTGGAAGGTTTCTCCATACTAGTTGCATATGTAACCATGACTTCTTGGTTGCCCCCTTATGTATTTTGCTTCTTCTTCTTCATCATTTTCTTCTTGTTAGCTTCCTGGTTACTAGAATCAAGACTTTCGCTGAGCAAAGAGGAAGAAAGGGATGAAGAAACAATATGTGAAGGCAAAGTGTCAAATTTAGGATCAACATAAGGTCGATATGATTCAGGTGGATGAGAATTTGGTTGAGAAGTAGTATGGACATTTGCAACCATAGTGGTCGAAAATAACCAAACTAGTAAACCAATAGTAAATTTAGGAAGGGACAACTTTTCCATATAAGGAGCACCAATGTTTCCAAAAAAAGGAAAAGGCCCAGGATTCCCATCAGAGGGGTTCCCTTGATTGGTAAACTCCGGAACTGTTGTTATTAGTCTCAACCTAGGATCTACTAAGGATTTGTTCCATGGGGAGGATTTTGTTTCGCAGTCAATAAATTGATTTTAGAAATTAACAACACAAAATAAAATAAACGGGTAAACTAGGAAAAAGATTTACCAAGTAACCATGAACTACAATATACACCTTGGTGAACTAAGGACTTAACGTACATGCAATAAATCTCCCCGAATGTTGTGTTCGGTGTACCACGGTATACAAGGAAGTTGACTCACTTACCTATGGACAGATAGCTATCTATAGGGGACTCCAAAAATATACTCGACAGTACGTGGGAGTGCAGTTCATAGTAGCTTTGTCTAATGCATAACCATTCGATGAGGGTGTTCCATATAATTTATGTGTGTGGAGCACCACCAATATACTTGAAGGTACATGGAGTATGGTCCTATACACTAACATACATGGAACAAGATTTCACCCCCAGGATGCAACACTGGAAAACAACGACATCTCCTACGTTTAACGACGTTGGAACACATCTCTAGCCTAGACCTCTAAATGCTTGCGTTAATGTTACAAATGATCCTTAAGTTGATTTAATAAATTTTACTATTTAACTTTGATTATGTTTTAGTTTTAGGGCTCATCGTGAATGTCACCTAAATATCCTAAGATTCAAATATATCATGACAAAATAGAAATTATTTCTCTTTCAATGAAAATCTAGCTAAGAGAAGAAACAACAAAGATGTGGCATACAATATGCAATAAGCAAGATGCAAAATGAAATTTCCTTTCCAATGTAACTGTTCCTATACTAATGCACATGCAAAACCCTAAATTTCAATGATTTTTTTTTTCTTTTCACCACACTTAAATTTCAAAATGGAGAAAACTAAGATGAAGAATGTCCAATTACTGATTAAATTACACTTTTCATAATCATGATGAGAACAAAAGTTCATCCAAGCGAGAAACAACCAAACCAAAACAATTTGTAAGTGGCCAAATGATAAGAACCAAGAAAAATCAAAACCAAATCTTACCAAAGGCAAGAAACAGAAATGCAAACCAAATGGAGGCTTTAGAGAGACCACAAGACACTAAAGACTCAAGTAAGTTAAGCTGGAAGTAGGTTGACCAAATATAAGTTCAATAAGCAAGGAAAAATTCATGAAAAAATAGGGGCCAATGCTGGTGTAGGAGAGGCACTAGTGTGTTGCAACACTAATGCAAGTGGGCTAAGGTGGGGTGCAACCCTCTGTCAAAGGCATAGGGGGTGTGTTAGGCCTAGGAAATAGGTTTCCGACACAAAAATTGCAAAAAAGGTTCAATGATATTACTTCCTAGGTATGTTCTTGATTGGATGATACCACAAAGGTCTATCAAGGAGGTAAACAATCACAATGGACAAGGATACCACCAATGGGATTTATGATTGCAGACAAAAGTATCTCCCATAGGTCAATGGCTAACCTAGAACAACAGAGAGACAAGGAACACAATGCTTTTCCTTAAAGTAAATAGATGATGGAGTGAGGCCTACCTGGAATCCTTCACATGTTTCGCTCCTTTTTTGGCTTGGAAGCTCCAACCCCAACTTTGATTGCCAAAATTAGAACCTACATAGTCAGATAACATAAGCCAAGAATCTAAGAGATGTATGCAATATCATCTAAGTACTTCATTCAATATATCAACATGGTATTAAAATAAGTGAAACAACATCACATCCAGGAAAACAATGATTTCTTTGTATTACTATAAATGGAAGGAGATTACAACCATTAGAAGAAGTTGATCTTGTAGAAGAGCTCCTCTAAGTTGTTGACTTATCCTTTCCTTGTCACAACATGCACCTCCAATCACCCTAAATGCATGGAATGATGACCACTCACAGTAGCAGCATAAAGGAAAAATCACTCCCCAAAAGCCAACCCCCAACCACATAGAAGGTTGGGAATATATAGAGAAGTAGGGAAATTAGGGAGTTCTTATCCAATTACTGATCTAGGGTAAGAGATCCACCTTTGATGGAGGGATAGGATCAAAGGATTAGTGGTGAAAAGTCTAATGTATGGAAGGATAGGATATGAATGTTTAATCCAAGGTAAGTAGTTGTAACAAGTTCTGGAAACTCCTAGAAGAGGAATCTTCCGAAATCCCGATCATCCTCGTGGATTTCTAGAACCAACACAGGTGCAAAGGGGAGAAAAATGTTGGTGACCAACATAGGCCACAATGGATAAACTTGCTAGTGAACACACCCTAGTAGGCTTACATGTAGTGTTGGTACTCAAACTGGCTCAAATCAAGCAGTTTAGGGCTCAAACTATGGGAAATGAAAGGTACATGCTTATGGCTTTGGGGAAGATGGTGAAAAGGGGGAATAGGATGTTGATTGATCCCATTATGAGGCTCACTGATCGGATGTGACAAAATTTCCAATAACACTAAATGTAAGAGTCTTAACATTGTGCGCCAAGTGTTTGACAAAATTTGTACAAAGATGTTGTCTCATGGAATGCCATGGTTTTTGGGTATGCTTAGAATGGACATCCTAATATAGTTATAGGATTGTTTGATGAAATTCAAAAGGAAGATGTGGTTCCTGATTTATGTACACTAGTGAGTTTCATCCAGGCTAGCACCCATCTAAGAGCTCTGCAACAAGGTATGTGGAGCCATGATTACATAACTAGAAATGGGTTTGAATCAGATGTTTTTGTTTGAACTACACTCATCGATATGTATGCAAAGTGTAGGAGTATATATATTCTATTTGTTGTGTTTGAAAAAATTCTTACAAGGGATGTGGTCCCTTGGAATGCCATGATTATTAGATAGGTGGTCAATGGGAATACAAATGAAGCTTTGATGTTGCTTAGACGAATGCAACTAGAAGGCATTAAACCTGACTCTATCACCATGGTGAAACGTGAATGTGATACCATCTGGTGCCCAGTTAGTAGTTGTGCAATGAGGTAAGTGGATTCATGGTTATATTATTAGAAAATTATTTATGTCTGATATTGTAGTGGGGAATACTCTCATATATATGTATGCCAAATGTGGAAAAATAAAACTAGCACACCAATTTTTTTATGAAATGTCTAAATGAGACATAGTTTCATGCTATTCAATAGTTGTTGGTTATGGAGTGAATGGTTATGGTGAGCATGCCCTGGATTGTTTTCCCCAAATGCAACCAACAAACATGAAGCCTAACCATATTATGTTTGTTGGTATTTTATCTGCATGCAGTCGCGCAAGCCTTGTAGATAAGGGTAGGCAATACTTTTATTGTATGGATATGAATTACTCTATCATGCCTAGAGTATAACATTATGCATGCATGGTTTACCTTCTTGGTTGTGTTGGATGTATGTATGAGGTAGAGGACTTCATCAAAAACATGCCAATAAAACCCAGTGCTAGTGTGTGGGGAGCCTTGTTTGGTGCTTGTAAACTTCATCACAATATTCAATTAGGAGAGCATGTAGATAAATGCATCATTGAATTAGAGCCTCAAAATTTTGGATGTTATGTATTGAAGTCAAACATCTATACCATGGCTGGCATGTGGGATGGTGTGGAAAAAGTGAGAAAAATAATGAAATACCAAGGATTGAAAAAGATACCAGGATGCAGTTATGTTGAATTAAATGAAAAGGTACATTGCTTTCTTATAAGAGACAAATCACATGCTCAGACAGATGGAATCTATGAAATGTTGGAGAATTTGGCTGAGAAGATGAAGGAGGAAGGATATGCCCCTAACACAATATTTACACTACAAAATGTTAAGGATGAAGTGAAGGAACACCTTTTGTGCAGTCACAATAAAACGTTAGCCATATCTTTTTCTCTTATCAATACAAACCTTGGAAGCATTATACAAATAACAAAAAACCTTCATGTTTGTGATGATTTTCATAATGCAATGAGGTTCATCTCCAGGATAATGAAGCAAGAAATGATTGTAAGGGATGAAAACCAATTTCATCATTTGAAGGATGGATTGTGTTCTTGTGGGGACTACTGGTAATGGCTATCTATATGAAAATTATTCATGGACTTGTATGATTTCAAAATTTTAACATTTGTTTCCTACAATTTCCAATAAGTGTTAGGTGTTACTTTTTCATTTCTAGCACAATGTTATGTACATTATGTAATTTGTGGTCAGTAAATATATGGAGTAGTCACTTAATGGAGTATGATAGAGCGTAATAACTTAATGGAATGAGCAAAATAGAAAAAAATTAGCTTATCATAACAACATGGATCTTGACAGAATTGAACACAAGAAATGAAGACACAAAGTAGATGGAGGCTAGCAGAGGAAACATGGTAAACACTTAGTCACCTAAATCTGCTAAAATATACTTTGTTTCTCCTATTGTGGATCTAAAGTAAATGCCTATAACTAGTCCTAAACAAGGTATTTCCTGGAAAAAAAATAGCAAATGAGTTGTTGCAAATGTGGATTATCAGTTTCCCCATTAATATTCAATATTACCAACTAAACCAATGTATTTATAGGTTTTTAACAACCACCTAATGGGTGTTAAATCTATTCCTCTTCTCGCTTTCTTTTCCTTTTTTTAATAGCTCAATCATATTCCAGGATGGTGAGATTTTATGTCAATGAATCCAACCTACCCTTGAAGTGTTGTATTTTCATATTGAATAATATATAAAAATCATGAGGTGTCAAGAGTTTAACCCATGACCACCTGAGAAAAAATACTTGGAGCTTGTTATTCATGCTAACTCTTCAAAAATCTACTTTTACTTGTCTTTTTCTTTTCTATATTCTACAGGCACTTGTTGTGGTTGAGACTCCCAATGTTACAACTTCTCTATTAAGTTTATGATTTGTTGATGTCACCCCCAAGTTGTATTGTTTTCTATTCCACAATTTGTTTGAGGCATTTTTATTTTATATTCTTCTTGACATCCTCTAAGTCTAAAATATTTCATCCACTCACCTTCCTATTTTGATTCAACAATTTGTATTTTGACTTTCAATTTTTGTTGTTACAAACAAATGGTTTATTTTTTGGGAGATTAGAAATGCAAGCCCACATTTTTTATTGAAAGCCTTTTCAACTCTACTTTCAATTGTTGAATTTGGATTTGTGTTATGAATAAGGATGTCTCAAGTGCACTTCTTGACGAAGACTCTTCTAGTTGTTTCTTCAAGTTTCCAATTTCCTTACCTTAATTGTTGGCTACTTGTGTTTGTTCCCATTATTCAATTCTCAACAGCAACAATTTTTCAACTATTTAATTTCACTTCCCTTATGTTGCATCTTGTCTCTAATAGTGGTTCAAAAAGGTAGGTGTAATATCCAATTAATCTTCCACATATTTAGTTGCATTGTTCATTTTAAATATTTTCTTCTCTAGATTAGGTTTCATAGTTTCAAATTGTATTGCTTCATTGTGCAATAAATTATATGGTCCTCCAATTTCTTAACATTTTCTTCTCTTGCCAAAATTGCGACCCTTAATTTATTGATTTGCTCATATTTTTATTATGTAACTTGGGCCAATTTCTCTTCAAGGACTTTGATTCATTCTCTTGGAGTTGTTTATACATTTTTTATAGGCTGCTCTCTTTTTGAAAGATCTCTTTGAAGCCTTTTTAAATGTACCCTTTGAATAGAAGGATTTTTCCTAAGTTGGCTCAAAGTAGTCCTTCTTCAGAGTTATTCTTGCGTGGTTGTTAATTCAATGTTCCTATTCAGCTTCAAATCTATTAATTGGCTTCTCAATTTGGAAATTATATTTTTTAACTATAAAAAATGTTGTGTTGCTATCCCATACTATGGCTCTTAAATTTTCACTGGTTGAGTCAGCAATTCTTGCATCCTTCTCTTTATATTTTGGCTTTAGTCGGCTGGTATCAGTTCCTAATGTTGTATCATTTTTTAGGCCCTCCTATGTTGTCCATAAGATACTGACTGGAAGAGAGTATTTATATTTTGTAGCTTTATTAATTCATTAATTCTTCTTGGGATTTCTAATTATTCTTGTAAGCTCACTTCATAGAGCATAAGGTTGTGCTACATCCACTTCCATATATATCATCACAAACCCCTATATCAATTATTTTTGGCTCACATATCCTAACTTGTCCTTATAGTTCTCTGTTTCCAACAACTACAACCTCTTTATTGGTTCTTTCATTGGAGGGTGAAAGGACTTATCTAGTATTTTTGCACCTTGTGTTGAACCTCCTTATTTTGTAACACTTCTCCTTCTCTGTCCATATTGACCCTTTTTTCAATGCAGTCCTCTTCTGCATACCTTGGGATATTCTTATTTTGACATTTAACTTCTACATTCAATTCTTTTTTATATTCTTGGTCATTTGATGCAAGCTCAACTGCCCTTTGGAATGCATCTTCACTATGGCCCTCTGAATCTATGAGATAAATCAATTGTGGGTTTGTTTTGGGAAAGTTACCCAGTCATGCACCTATAAGAGTAAGACAAACTTGTTTAGCTATTTTCGCCTTGATGGTAGTTTATGTTGTTACTACTCTTACATTTTCAAGGTCTCTATCACTTTGGGATGCTTTTCCTCTATCCACCTGTGAATTTATTCATCTTCATCTTGAATAACTTTTGCTTCAAAATGGAGTTGCATATCTTGATAGGTATTAAGCCTTGTTGATGATCCTTAAATGTGGATATTTTGATCCAAACTCTCTATATTGACAAATGTTTTTTTCATCTACAACTGAAGTTTCTCCTTCAGTCTCAGTTATATTCATCTTATTATTTGTAGTAGGTATTCCTTCCTCATTATGAACTAACTTTGCTCTTCCATTAACAATAAGGATACTTGAGTGAAAGTTAAAACTTCTCCTTGATTCCATTCAACATAAAATATGAACATCTTCGCCTACAATTTTATCTTTTTCCTTGCAATTGAAAAGTCCCCATTCTCCCAAGTTTTTCCTGCTGTGGTTGTTGTCCACTATATGATTGTCTTTCCAAACAATATTACTCTAATTTCTCACTTCTCTGAGAATCTGTTTCATTTTGGTGTGAAAGGTCAGTAAGCTATCCTTCATGAATTATTTCATGTAAAACCTCATCTTCGACAGCCTTCACTTTCTCCACATACATATTTGTGTGTCCCCACCTGCAAGAATTTTAGCATCCTCCCAAACATGTTTATATTTTCTTCCTCACATAACTTCTTTTATGAACTTTACTTCTCAACTTTAGGACCTTGAATACTTTCTGCCCCATCAACATATGGTATGACCCCATGCTCATGTTCTATATCTTCCATCATAGATACATATTAACTCTGGATCTACCAAGCACCAAGAGGGATCAAATCTCTTTTCATTCTAAAAAAGTTTTGCATCTCAAGATATTTGATCCCTTTCGTCGTTTGATATATCCAAAGTTAAGATCTAGGATGGTTTAATTATTATTTATTAATAATTATTGATATTTTGTGTAATTTGACTGAGTCAAAATTTTACATAACATAACATGACATTACAACATCTCTTCCATATTGGGCTGCAGAGTGCCTCTCGGTGCAATCATTGAATTCCTCTTTAACTCTGAATTTTTTTCTGGATGTAGGAGGTAGACCACCTCAGTTCTTAACAGGAATTCCAACTAGCTTCAGTTAATCATCATCTATAAGGTTCTGGGGTAGGAAATATTCACTCCCCAGTCGACTAGATACCTAATAGGTGTATGAAGTTTCCAAAACATATTGATTGGGATGTTAGCTAAGCCTTCTCTTCATTATTGCAGTGCCTATAAAAATATTAACTGATAGGTCCTTGTAACGTTGTTCAAATTGGATTTTAGAAGGAAATGCCCAACATCCTACCATAATGTATCTTTGATATTTGGGAGCCAGAACTCATTCCTCGGTACTTTCACCATGTTTCTCTCTCCAATTAGCAATCTGAATGATCTCAATTTTTCCTTTCTTCCTTGTCTCTATAAAGAGAAGCTTATGCCTACCCTTTTTCTAAATACATGTGGCTTTAGCCACTAAAATTACATTCAAAGGGATAGCCTTCAAGAACACATCAAGTCTACATCACTTATTGTCATATGCTTCCATTTCTCCCAAAACTTCATCATAGTGAATGAGAAGCTTTATTTGATGAAGCTATAGACATTGCATTCATGAAGAAGGTGGGACCCTGAATCTTCCTTGAACATTTTGAGTTATAAGTGGTGGCAATATCTTCCTCTAACTAGTCTGACATGGTTGTTGGCCTAAATTATCTTTACATTATTGGTTTAGTTATATGAGCATAATAATCTATAGGAATGCTCCAAGACTCCATTCTCTGCATTGAATTTCCTGTGCCATATAAATCTCAAGAGAATATAGGAAGAAGATGATATGTGAAGGCTTAAAACTTACAACATATTCTAAATATTCAAGGTAGTAGATGTTGGCTAGCCTGTTCCCACATGCATCATTTAAGGAAAAATCATTGGATATAAATGGAAATAAATTTGGACAAAAGGTTGCCTAGCTTTCTGCTGACATGTAGTGGAGGGAAGTTGGCAGAATGAATGACCCGACCTAATCATGTTCTTTAAGTTAACAGATAATCTAGTGAGCGATAGGCGAGTGGAGATCAAAATTAGATGGAATAATGGAATGATTTTTAGGTTGAAAAATAGAGTGATGGAATTACCTAATAGGAATATAACAGACTGACAAAATATATGATTTTTTAGGGAAATAGAGCAAGATTTCCAGATGAAGATCAAACAATGTGTACAATTTCTATTATTGTGGAAACAAACATGAAATGAAATATAATAATAATTACAAAATGTTATGGGTTCAGAGTAGAATTCCTTGTAGTTATTCTCTTACCCAACTTAAAGAATAACTCAATAAAATAATAATAAAATGACCTACAAACCAATGCAGTCGACTCACAGGAGTGTATTGTTTATTTTATTTATTTTCACATAGGGATATAGGTAGAGTTTATTTCTCATATTTTCTAACTTGACGTAGAAAGGGTTACAAAATTAGGTTCAAAGGAGAAATGAATAGAATTACATAGAGTGACTCAGAGGACTCAGTGACATGTGCTGTGAAAAAAAATTAATTGACCTGAGCCGACTCGACGAGACTTAGACTTAATCTTGTGCACAAAAAGTTCTCGATAATTTTGCTCTCTTAAAATTTCATTTTAGCGTAATTAACGCAATAGTTCTCAATAAATTATGAAGATCCAACACCCCAAAAGAAACTAAAAGGGCCTCATGGGAATTCCCTACCCTTAAAAGAATATTTCGAAGAAATATTCTGATATCCCTCTAAACAACAATGACAATGCTATTTAAGGTAGTCAATATTTTTAAAATGGTGGGAAAAACTTATCATAGCTTAGTTGTCAAACTAGTAATGAGGACAAC
The DNA here is from genome assembly GCA_000404065.3 of Pinus taeda. Classification (NCBI taxonomy): domain Eukaryota; kingdom Viridiplantae; phylum Streptophyta; class Pinopsida; order Pinales; family Pinaceae; genus Pinus; species Pinus taeda. The sequence continues at coordinate 94,606 of APFE030991168.1, forward strand.
CATCACTAATTGCTATTTACAAATGCAAGTTGATGCATTTCCATTGTACAAGGAAAACTATGCCACTTGGAATAACCCATTGGTAGTCGCTAAGGAGGCAGGATTTCACATCTTCCAAGTGCCTCTAGGTCTTAGAATGTTAACATGTTTTCTTTCATTTGAGGAAGATGAGTTGATAATCAAACAAAAATAATTTTAGGTCGTATTCCACGACCAATGTACTCAATATGTTTGCAATCTCTTTTTCTTGTTATATTATTCTACTTCTTTTTAAATGACTTCTCAAAGAAAAGTAGAATATTATTTATGTTATTCTTTGGTTTTCTACCTCTTTTTTTCTTTTTTATTCAGAGATGGTTAAGTGGGAAATTCATAGAATATAATTTTTTTTTAAATAACTTACATATGGCCAAGAAAAACTTAAACTGGGGTAGTGCATAGGGTTTCCAATTATGCTCCCTTAAGAGTTCATTTCAAAATAATTAATGTAACCGTTTTCAATAAAATATGAACATCCTACACCCCAAAAGGTGCTAAAAGGACCTCACAATTTCTACCCTGCCCTTAAAAGAAGCTTCCAAATGAATATTCTAATATCCCCCTAATTGAAAATGACAATGTCTGTTAAGGTACTCCATATTTTTAAAATAGTGAGAAAATCCTATCATAATTAGTTGTCAAACCAGCAATGGGGAAAACCATCACTGGCTAATAACTGCGAATGCAATTTGATGCATCATCATTATTCAAGGAAATCCACCCCAATTGGAATAACCTACTAGTTGTCTGTAAGGGGGATAAGCTTTCGCTTCTTCCAGGTGCCTGTGGGTCATGGGTCGTTAACCTATTTTCTTACATTTTAGGAAGATGAGTTGTTAACCAAGTAGAAGCAATTTTAGGTTGTACTCCAGGACCAAGGTATTCAATATGCTTGCATTCTCTTTTACTTTTAATATTATTCTACTTCTTTTTAATTTACTTCTCAAAGAAAAGTAGAATATTATTTACACTATTATATTTTTTTTGCCTCTTTTTTTTTATTTTTTTTTTTCTGAGTTGGTTGCTATGAGGGATAAAATACAACTTCACATTTAGTTGCTGTCTACATTCTCTCCTTATATTTTCATGGACGTGGAACTATTTTTCATGATGGAGAGATTATAGTATCTCTTCCAATTTAAGAAGGTGAAAAGGATGAGTATGTCTTTTTTATTTTATTTTATAATTTTTTCTACCAAGAACTATGAAGTTGTTGCATACTTATTTAATATTCACATGATCTAGAATGCATGAGATTATGCTACAGTAGTAGCTAGGAAAATTTCTAGTCATGATCTCTCAAAAGAACACAACTTGTGTGGGTGGCCCACTTTTCAAGATCCAACTGTCCAAATTAGGCCCAAGCTTTAGAACTTATAGGATCCTTACTTTTTATTTGTATTAATATAGCCTTTTATGTTCATGTTCATACTCTTGATTTAAAATTAAATATTTTTGGTTACATGGGCTGCAACTTGTGTGTCATGCCCCTAGACCTTACTCCTTTGAGAATTGCGGCATCAACATCACTGTAATGTTAATCTATAAAATAAGGATCTGAACAGTCACAAAAATAAAAGTGGGGAACAAGATTTTATGGTGGAAAACCTTCACAGGGGAGAAAATACATTGCAATAAGATCTTTTGCATCATAAATGGAATTGTTATATATATGCTATACCTCTAAACAAAATGCAGCTGATAGTTTGCATTATGTCACTATAAATGTAATGGGAAGTTTGTTCCCATGCCAAAATGGCCCTTGAATGGAAATGAGATGAAAAGTGTTGTTTCCCTTTCTAAGGGTTGGCAATGGTTTTTTGAGAAATGGGTTATTTTTAAGGTGTTAAAGAGTACAACTAGGGCTGAATTCCCATCATAGAAGCCCCTCCTTTGATGGTTCTTTTCACATTTGGATTCCCTTTGATGTTATCTCCCTTAAACTTGAAAATTAGATTTTTTTTCTCACCTACAAATGCCTCAAAATTAAGTCGACCCCAAGTTTCCCATCTTCAAATTGGCCCATTGATGAAGAGACATGTCTTTGCACCCCCAAGCCAGCCATTATAAATATAAGTCAATACATCCTCATTTTGAAACATCCATTCACAACAGATTCTCTCTCATCTTCTGATTGGTTCATACACCTTCTAAGGAAACTCTACCTTCCACACTCGTGAAGGGTTCCTTTGCTATTATGTTTTTCCTGCATTGACTTTTCTGTAGTAAAATCTGACCAACGTTGACCAAGGACTTAGGGAGACTGTTTAACTATGTTTTGAATTGGACAAGCTCTATTTTTGGAGGCATCATCTTTTGCCATAAATTCCAAGGTTTTCTGGGCAGGTTGACAAGCGTTGACTACAAGAAGACTGCAGGGTGTTGACTTTGATTGACCGAGTTTTAATCTTTGTTTTGGGTTGACTTTAACCTATTGAAGAGGTTGAGTTCATTGCTAGGTTGAACGACCTGATTGGATGCCATTTGACTGTTATTTTAACTTTTACCACCATTAACTGGGCTCACTAGGGTGCATTGACTATTGTTGACTACTGTAAAACTATTGACCAAATTACTTTGATCAAATTGGGCCTCATTTCATTGGTTTTTCTATCTAAGATCCACTTCTCAAGGTAACATTAAGAGTGGCCCGTACCTAAACACTATCTGAAGTTGATTTATAAGTTATTAAGTTCCTTATTAAAGAGAAAGGTGATAGGGTGTCATATCCAAAGGCCAACCAAGCTTGATAAATCACCAATTGTTGCTACAATATCTAAGATTCAAAATTCTAAATATTAACTCTTAAAAATGGAATAAAGGTATAGACTGAAACTTGGAATTCTACAAAAATATGGGAATATCGACTTTCTTGTGACTTCTTTTCCCACTGAGAATTCTTTACTATCTCTGGTCACCTCCATGTTGATACCTATGCTTTTTCACTTAATATTGTGTACACATTTGGTCCAATCTTTCGTGCTGAAAATTATTATACATCAAGGCATCGTACGAAATTTATTATGGTTGAAACTTGAGCCTAAAATTGCCTTTGCAGATTTACAAGTAGGACCTATTTCAAAATACCCCTTTATTGTATCCATTTATTCTTTGTTAGGATTTTTTAGAAATGTGTTTTTAATGGAACTCGAATTTGCTTTCTACAAGATTGGTGGAAATTGACAAATTCTAAATTTCTTGGTTTGACTATATGATTGATTGCACTTTAATTTGTAGGATGACATGAATTGGGCATAAGACTGAATTTCTTTGTGTCAATGGCTTCTTGAAAACTTCCTTGATGATATGGAATTCATGGCAAAAATGTTTGATAAGACTGTTATAGATTGACTTCATTTGGTGGAAAATACCTCATTTGTGTGTATTACCTACACAGAAGCAATTCAACTTCTAGAGAAAGTTATGAGTTTTCTGTAGGTTGGGTGTATGCATAGATGCTTACAATTTTGAGTTTCTAGGTTTTTTAAGTTTTTAGACACAAGAAAGGCTTGAGAATTGTGGCACGTGGTTGAAAACAAATAGGTTACAGATACGAAGTTTGACAATGAGGTGGAGTGGGGCATTGATTTAACATCGGAGCATGAGAGGTGTGTAAGACAAAAAGACCACCTTGACATTATGTTAAAATCGAAATGGAAAATATTGATTTTCCTATACCATTTACATTTTTGAAATTGCATCTGGGTATTTGGGAAGGTGAAAATATGGGAAATTTTGTTGATGTTTTACTGTCTAACGTGATGCAGATATTTCACAAAGGAAATATTTAAAAAGTCAGGAATTGTGTACAACCATCCAAAAGACATCAAGGCATTTTACATGTGGATCAATGATGATGGAAAGAGTGTTGCTTTCATGGAATTACTTGTGCCTAAGGTATGATTATTTCTTCTTGTAATTCATTATAATATGATATGGTTTTGCTTATTTATTTCTAGATATAAACCGTGTATGAGTGAAATTGGTTTCTCCAAGAGCACCTTGAAGTTGGTTAATGATAATAAGTCTAAGCATATGGTTGTGGTGTTATGCTGATTGTTTTGACAGAATTTACGCTCATGTATTCTTCCCAAGTTGGGGAATTGATTGATGGGAGTCAAAGAGAGAATTAATATGAAGTTATTGTAAATAGGTAAAAGAACTATGGTTTCTTTCATTCTTTATTAAGTATGCATTTGAAATTGTATACTTTTCTCTTTGATATGTTATTTGTCACCAAACATTGTACACAACTAGGGTCAGATATTGTAAGAAACTTGGAATAGGTATGTGTAGGAAACAACAAGAATGGCAAAAGTAGGAAAGGAAATTTAAATAAAAAATAAAATACTGAAGAAATATTACTTATTAAAAAATTACAATTTTAGTAATAGATGGTAATTTGCAGATTCTTGAAATCAAGTTTCAAATATATCCAGTTATGACATTGTGATCCAAATTCAGTAAGTTTCTCCTCTCTTATCATTATGTTGCTGTTGTCATGCATTCACCATTTTGTTGTTGTTAAACTCAAATTCAAACCTAAATCATGTGACATAGCTTACAATAGGTGTCTTCCCTAAGTCTTTAAGGCATTTTCAAAGCTTGTGTATTTCAAAGGATGCTTCCATAAATATTTATTCTTTGTTGTACTTGAGGAAGGTCACTATTTTCCTCACTAGACTAGTAGAAAACATGATAGAGCCTTTCATGCTTTTTTTTTTTTTGTAAAGTTTTGTCAATTGTTGTCAACTCCTCAACAACTGAAACTCTAGCATGTTGTTGAAAATAGTACCAAGCAAAGTGTTACTAGTCATTTATCCCTTTTAGCCTAGTAGACACATTAATGAATTTTATCTTGGTGACATTTATGATTTATATTAATGTCATGGGTGGAAGGAATACTTAAAAGTGTTGTACCATGTACTTTTCTAATATTAAAGTCACTTGTACTTTATAGAGTGACTTTATGTGTAAAGTACTAAGTGTAATTTTCTCATATTAAAGTGAATTGAAAATTCACTTTAAGAGAAAAATAGAGAAAGGTACACGACTTGAAAAAGGTACTTGGAGAATTTAAAGTAATGGGGCCAATGTGTGAGGGGGGTCATTTGAGAGAATTGATCTCAACCACACATCTTGAGATTTGGCTATTAAATCTCATTCATTGAATCTTAGGTTTAGAGATTCAATATTTTCTAAGAGACAAAAGGAGAAAAGGGAGGTTCATTCTACACTTCACACTTGAGATGAGGAGATGTTCAGAGGAGAACTTCAGGGAGAATTTGTAGCTAGAGAAGGAGGGTTTGATTTTAAAGGAGGGAGGTAGCCATAGGAGGCATGACTTCTAAGTAGAGGAGCATGAAAATCAAGGAGTCTCTCGGCACCAGAAATGAGGCAAAAAACAACATATAAATCGAGGCTAGAGATCACAAATTTCAAGGGTTGTGGCATGCATTTTGAGGGAATTTTTAACATGATTTTCAAGGAGGGTTTCTACTATCACTTGGCACAAATTTTGAGTTTTTTACAGTCACTTTGTTAGGTCCCCATAATACTAATGATTACCCCATTACTATTGTAGTTGCATCCCTTATTAATATTGTTGTGCCCCTATTGTCCCCATATTTTTATTATTGTACCCCATAGAATCCTCTATTGTTATTTTTGTGGATTTATGTTATTATTATTAGGTCGGCTGGGTTATATTGTGACTCCTTAGACTCCTATATATATAAAGGAGGTTTTATCATTTGTATCATCGAAGAATTGTTCATTTGTGTAATGTAAAGGAGGTTGCCCCCTCGAAGAGGCTGAATGGTAAGGCATTGATCTCTATTTTCTATCTTTTTGTGAGCTGGTTTCATAACATTTGGTATCAGAGCTTTGGATTCTAGGGTTTCGCTCCTCCAAATAGGTCATCGTGGCAGTTTCGCTATAACGTTTTTTCTGTGATGTTTTAGAAGTGAAAAAAAACCCCATTTGAGAAAAAAATCGCACTGAACCTCGGATCTGAATTTCAGTGCTTTTTGCTCTATATTTGCAGAGATATGATCTAAGGAAGTTGGTCTTTTTGTAGACTCCTGAATTACATTCCAAACAGGTGACCTAGGGAAAATCATCATAACTTTCTCTCTAAGCATTGGATTGAAATTTTTTAAGAAGGTAAGGAAAGAGGACAGACTGTAGTTTCTGGTATATATTTTGCATTGCTAAAGGTTGAAATAGTGACATGTGTCACTTCATACAAGTTCACTCTTCTGGAAAGGTCTATAATCATGTCATCTTGGGAGATTGTGCATAACTCTTTCTTGGAGAATCCAATTTGGATCAGGCTGGTAGCATTGGAAAGAGGACACAGAGGGCTATACAGAGCGCAATTTCAAAACTGGATGAGCTGAAATTACAGAGATACATCAGATTCAATATCAAGCTTCTACAAAGTGAAAAAAAAGGTGTGTAGTTTTTTTTTTTTTTTT
>APFE030991170.1:3344-14703 GCA_000404065.3 Pinus taeda
ATGCACATGAGGAAATAAACATTGTTGAACAACAACAATCTCAAGGTATCATTAATTCTTCACAGGCAGAGGAAAGAGAGATGTATATTGGTTCCAGAAGGTCTCGTGCACAACGTGAAGCCATGGACGACCTTTACAGGGGTTTAGTACAGGATATTAAGGAGGGTTGCATGATCGCAGTGCTAGCAGATGGAGACCTCAATGGCTATCCATTTTGGGTTGCTAAAGTTATAAAGGTCTTTACAGAAAACGTGGATGTTACAAGTGTTGAAGTACATTGGTATGCCACAAATACACACGCATTCAATGGTGTGTATAAGCCAGAGATGGTAGTTGACAAAAAAAATGGCGGAAAGAGAAAAAGAAAGGGTACGAATATAAATTGTCGTCGCACAGACATATTGAAATTGGAGGATGTTGACATACTTGTTTATGACTTCAATTTAACAAAGAGGGGAACTCTTCGCTTCAAGACGATAGAGATTCTGAAAAGGTTGTTACCAGAAGGAACAATATTGAGATGGGAGTCTGCTGAAACTAGTTGTAGATCTAGAAGAATTTTGAAACCTGAAATGATGGGCATGCATGTGGACTCAGATGGGGCACTAGTTGATGAAATAGAAGAATATGGAACATCTTCATCAGCATCCAGTGATTCATCTGAAGATGTGAATTATGATGGCATGCAAGAAAATATGAGTGATTTTGAATAACTGTTTAAGACAGTTTATCTAACTGATGTATGCATCGTCTCTTGAAATAATTTTTTTGATTTCCATATGGTGTTAAATGAGAAGTTATGAGACACTTTTATGTTGTTAGATCATTTTACTAGCATTTTTTTTAAATTTTGAAGATTGGCCCTAAAAAAAAAATCATTGTTCCAGTATAATCACTTTTTCGTTTTCAAGCTATATTTTGCACGAAAATTTTGTTTTCACTGCCATTTTTAAAACATGTTCAAAATTAGCCCTAAAAAAAAACCATTGTTCCAGTATACACACTTTTCGTTTTTAGCATTGTTTTTTATGTTTTTTTGGCATTGTTTGGCCAGAGTTCCCGTTTCAAAGTTTACATTGTTGAGTTTCGAAGTATGATTGAAAAACAAACAGGGAAAGTCATAAAAATTCTCCGCTCAGATCAAGGTGGAGAATACAAGTTGGGAAACTTCGTCAAATATTGTAGAAACCATGAAATAATTTAGCAGTTTATAGTACCCCACACTCCACAGCAGAACGGGGTGGCAGAGAGGAAGAACAAAACTTTAGTGGAGTGCACACGCAGCATTTTGAAAGGTATGAACCTATCTAATGGATTTTAGGCAAAGGTTATAAATATTGCAGTTTATTTATAGAATAGGATTCCAATGAAGAGTCTTGATATTAAGACTCCATTCGAGGATTTAAATGCTTTTAAGCTCATAGTTAGTCATTTAATAGTTTTTGGTTCAAAAGCTTTTCCTCATGTTCCTAAAGAGGATAGGAAGAAACTATATGTGAAGGCCATAAAATGCATATTTGTAGGGTATTGTTCTGAGTTTAAAGCATACAAATTGTTTAATCCATCTAATCATAAGGTGTTTGCGAGTCGAGATTTTATATTTCATGAGAAGGTTGATGAAGGAAATAGAGACAAAGGTAATGAGGAGTGGCACATTCCTTTGCTAATGGAGGACATCAGTGAGGAAATTAAAGACAACCGTGTGCAACAGCATCAGAAAAAGGAAGAATCAAGTGGTGCAGGTACAATTAGCAAGCCAAGTCCACCAAGGAATGAACAAGACAGATTTGAGGCAAGTCCACCACTAAGGAGATCAAGTAGGCAGACTCAATTACCAACAACATATAGGGATCATGCTCTTATAACTAGTATGCTAAATGTAGTTGAGCCCTCAAATTATAAAGAAGGAAGTCAATATGATGAATGGAGGGAAACGATGCAAGAGGAATATAAGTCAACACTCAAAAACAAAACTTGGAATTTTGCTGAATTGCCTGAAGGAAAAGAACCTATAGGTTGCAAGTCGCTATATAAACCTAAATTTAAATCAGATGGTAGTGTAGACAAATACAAAGCTAGGTTGGTAGCTAAAGGTTACTCACAAAGAGAAGGAATTGATTATGAGGAAACCTTTGCTCTGGTAGCTAAGCTGAACACTATTAGAATGTTGATAGGTTTAGCTACAAAGCATCTTTGGAGTCTACACCAACTAGATGTCAAGTTTGCATGTTTAAATGGAGAATTGAAAGAAGAGGTTTATTTAAAACAACCTGAAGGGTTTATCAAATAGGGGAAGAAGCATTTAGTCTGCAAATTAGAAAAGGAATTATATGGTTTGAAACAGGCACCCAGGTCATGGTATGAAAAAATTGACTTTTTTTCTTGCAGCATAATTTTAAGAGGAGCAAAAACAACCCAAAACTGTATACTGTGTTTCATGAAAAGGGGCAAGTTGTTTTGATCTTTTTATATATAGATGATTTAATTATCACGGGAAATATTGACGCATTAATTAAAGAAATCAAAGTGCAGATGTCACAAGTTTTTGAAATGAAATAGCTCGGAGAATTACACTATTGTTTGGGTCTGGAAGTTTGGAGGGACTCTGGGTAGTATTTTCTCACTCAAGGAAAGTATGTGAGAGGGTTGTTGAAAAAATTCAGAATGGAGTACTGTAAAGTTGCCTCAGTGCCTTTACAACAGAATCTCAAACTTCAAATAGAGGATGATTCCAAAGAGGTGGATGGCACATTGTATAGACAACTAGTTGGGAGTTTGATTATTTGACTACTACTAGACCAGACTTAGCATTTTCTGTCAGTGTCTTAAGTCAATTTATGGCAAAACCTCTTGAGAACCACTGGGTAGCAGGAAAAGGTGTCTTGCGATACCTTCAAGGAACCATTGATTTTGGTATTAGGTATATTGATTCTTTTGATGTTAATTTGACAAGCTTTTCAGATTCAGACTGGGCAGGAAACCTGGATGACAAAAGATCCATAATAGGGTATGCTTTCAACATTGGGTCTGGGGTAATTGCTTGGAGTAGCATGAAGCAAAGTATTGTTTCCTTATCTTCTGTAGAAGCAGAGGATCAGGCAATGTGCGCAGCCACGTATAAGGCTATTTGGTTGAGGAGACTTCTCCATGATGTTGGAGAAGAACAAAAAGATGCTATAGTAATTAGATGTGACAACCAAAACTCAATCAATTTAGCGAACAATCCCGTGTTTCATAAAAACACAAAACATATTGATACTCAGTTTCATTTTGTTAGAGAGAAGATTCAGTATAAAGAAATTCTTATTGAATATTGTAATACTTGTGATAATGCAGCAAATATTTTACTAAACCTCGTGGGAGGATTAAATTTGAGATGTTTAGAGAGATGTTAGGAGTATAGGTGAACCCGAGAGTATTGAAATTAATAGGGAATATATATTATTGAAGAAAATTTGTTTTACTGTTAAACATGTGTCCTAAATTAAAATTAATTAAAAATCATAATAACGACATAAAATAATATTAACAAAAATAATATTAACAAGGGGGGCTGCGGGGCAGCTAGTCCCTGCCCTAAGCTGGCTAGGTGCCACCTCCTTCCCCTGCAGGTTGGGATTGTACATGCATTACACGTGCCAGTCCGGAGAACTGGTGAAGAGCGTTATAGCTTGCCTGCTGCTGGTTAATCGAGCCTTTGCTTAACTATTCAGAGAATACTTACCATTGCAATGTGCTCTGCAGCTAGAAACAGATGGAAATTAATGAGGCTTGCTGTGGCTCATCGTCTCGGTGTTGTACCTGTTAGCGAAGAAAGTGTTTTTGTTGCAGTGTCCTGGCTTTCTGTGGCTCATCGTCTCGGTGTTGTTTTTGTTGCAGTGTCCTCTATGCTCTGCAGCTAGAAACAGATTGAAATTAATGAGGCTTGCTGGTGTTTTTCTTGCAGTGTCCTCTATCCACAGGAGAACTGATTTACCAGAATTTCAGACACCCATTTCCCCTTATTACGACAACGCACGCCTCTGTACTGTGGACTTTGCAGATTCAAAGTTCTCTCTTCGGGCGGCGAAGGGGCAGCCTCCTGTTGCCTTGGAATGCTCTTGATCCCGATGCCGTTACCTGTGGCTGCAGATATGGTGGTTGCTTCTGCGTATTTTGAGAAAGCGAGCAGAGCCTCGGGAACAAAAGCGGTTTCATTATCCATGACTTTTGCACAGAAAATGAAGGAGGTAGGATGCTGCATCATGGTGTCAGTGGAGGATTTGGGTGTTTTAAGTATGGTATTGAACGCGGGTGCGACACACTCTTTACAGGAAAGATGAAGCGCAGTTCAGAAGAGTGTCCTCTTCTTATATCTTGCCAAAAAGGGGTTTCGTGGCTCCAGCAGGGAATTGAGGCCGATCTGGGATGGACGATTGGTTGATTACCTGGGATTATCTGCGTTTCTTTGATTTAATATACAATTATTTTCATCTAGCAGTTTTGGTACAGATCACCTAGCTTGCTTTCTTTTATACATTCCATGGCGTTCATGTATTTCTGTTGACAAAGAAAATGCTTGGAAGTTTCCAAAGTAAAATATGTTTATTCTGAAGAGGCGAGACCAATTTAGTGGGGGTGATCATAGCTTTGTAAGTAATCAGCCGCTACAGTGACGCATAATAGGCACAGCCGTCTGTTGGTATTAATACAGCCACAACAATGATGATGTACAGGGGACGTTTACAATTCTTGTTGTGTGGCGTAGAGAATAATAATTGTATTTAGAATGCCATCAGCTAAGTCAACTGAGGTATGATTATATCGTAACATTGTGAACATCATTCCTCAGGTGAACATCATTCCTCAGGTATTTTATTAAGTTTGTTTACTAGATAAAAGCGCAGTATCGGAGTAAGTTACCTGATCTCTTTGATTGTGTTGCCCTTTTTGTCCAAAAACACCCAAATTCTTATGCAAATTCAAACGTGTCATGCCTCTGACAACTTAGGTGTTACATAGAGTGAATGTCATATGGCACATATGAGAACCTATCTGCATGTATTTTCCACTTGGCTCTTGCAGAACGCGCTGGATAGTTCGAGTGGGAGGCAATTTCTGCTTCCATAGGCACAAACTCACAACGGAGCAGCTCAGTGAGCCCAGAGCCCCGGAAAATATACTGTATTACCACATTATTACCGACTATCAGACCGAGGAGAGCATGTATAATGCCGTGAAACATGGTCAATTGCTGGGTAAGGTAATTTCAATCAAAAATTAACTAAGGCAACTGAGGTATGACTATATCGTAACATTATGAACATCATTCGTCAGGTATTTTATTAAGTTTGTTTACTAGATAAAAGCGCAGTATTGGAGTAAGTTACCTCATCTCTTTGATATGATAAATAACCTATCTGCATGTATTTGCCACTTGGCTCTTGCAGAACGCTCTGGATAGTTCGAGTGGGATATGATAAATAACCTATCTGCATGTATTTGCCACTTGGCTCTTGCAGAACGCTCTGGATAGTTCGAGTGGGAGGCAATTTCTGCTTCCAGAGGCACAAACTCACAACGGAGCAGCTCAGTGAGCCCAGAGCCCCGGAAAATATACTGTATTACCACATTATTACCGACTATCAGACAGAGGAGAGCATGTAAACCAAATTTGACAATAGGCATTTTAGTCGCCGTTTTGGTGGTTCTGTTGACAACAATTTACAAGCTCCTTTTCGGTGGCAAGAAGCAACCTGTAAGTGAATTATTATTATCTCAGAAATATGTTGTTGTGCTTTATTAAGATTCACATGCTTGTGTGGTTTGTCAGTCTCCTTGTAATTCTTGTCTTGATTTATACAATGACAGCGGCATTTTGTTATATTAGCACTGTTGTAAGGCGGTATCATGCGTGTTAGAAGCTTTTGATGAAATAAGTTAGTTTTCTTACATTCATTTTTTGGTACCTTGACAAAAGGTTCAGAAGGTAGAGTTGAAAAGTCAGCCCGAGCAGGATGCTTCTGCTTCTGAGAATAACAAAGAAAATTCAGATATTGCAGCAGAGGATGAAAAATCTGATGCAGCAGAGAAGGAAAAGTCTGGAGATGAAAATGAAATAGAAGGAGAAGATGCAGCTCCCCGCCAGAGGAGAGTAAGGCACGAGACATAAATCCTAGTTCACTAAGAAAAAAAGGTATTCTTCTCATTGCACAGCTATCATTTGAAATTTCATCATAATTTATCACAATCTCTTCTTGTATTACTGTGATTGCCCTCCCGATTCCAAGTTAAATCACTGCCAAAATTTCATAATTTATCACAATCTATTGTATTACTGTGATTGCCCTCCCGATTCCACGTTAAATCACTGCCAAAAAATCTGTTTAAAAATTATGTTCAAATCACTGCCAAAAAATCTGTTTAAAAATTATGTTCAATTCAAAACTCAAACAATCTGTTTAAAAATTATGTTTCAATTAAAAAATTGCAGTATTTGCAGTATTTACCTGATGGTCATGAACATTTGCAACAGGCCAGGCTCTGGATGGATGAAGCATGTTGGATGAAGTCCGTTGCAGAATACTGCAATATTTACCTGATGGTCATGAACATTTGCAACAGGCTGAACATTTGCAACAAGCCAGGCTCTGGATGGATGAAGCATGTTGGATGAAGTCCGTTGCAGATGAAGCGGCCTTGCAGATGGAGCAAAGGGTGAAGGCGTTTTAAGGGAGGCAATTAAAGTCGGTTGCCTCCATGCAAATTGACACGCCAGGGCAATTTTGACACCGCGGCAAGGTGGCACCAGCCATGGTTTAGCAAATATCATCCGCTATAAGTATTCCTAACATTTAATGTTAGGAGATTAATGCTAAGGGAAACCTAGCATTAGTTTATGAACCTTTTAATCACTTGAACTTTTGCCAAATAGCCTAACTTTTCAGCTTGTATACCTCGTACTGAGGCCAAATAAGACGAACATGTTTCTGATTGGTTAACAGGATAAACAAATAAAAAATATCGTTTTGGTTTTCGTGTTATTCGAATGGACTTTGTGGTAAGTTGAAATAATTTTATGTTTTCCGTGCCAAACTAATAGCCACCGACGAAAATCGATTGCTATAGTCCCTGCCAGGCCCGGAGGGCAGGGACTAATAATCTAATAATATTAATAATTATTTATTTATTCATTATGAAACTAATTTCATTATTTAGTCATATGATTTTAATATAGCACTAAATTGTATAATCGTACGATTTTAATATATCACAAACATCATTTTTCTTGCATTATACATTATAATGATGTCATCTTCTATTCCTTCATCATTGGGGAAAAAAGACGGCACGACGAATATTCTCTTTCTTAGTTTTACGATAATAAGAAAGTTGGACCACCTTTATGATGGCATGGAAGGACATAGTTCGTTGGGTTCCTTAAAGATGGAACACTAATAATTTTTCTTTTAAAGATGGGTTGCACATGTGTATGCTTTTCTCCCACTATTTGTCATGTGAATTTCATAAGTATTTAAATTGGACTACCTTCATGATGGTAGGCAAGGGCATACTTTAATGAATTCCAAGGTATTTAAATTGGACCACCTTCATGATGGTAGGCAAACTCATACTTTAGGAATTCCATAAACAGGGACCTTCTTTTTTTCCCTTGGGTTGCTCTTTTTGTTTTTCCTTTTTCCCTGTGTAAAAATTTGAAGTCTCAACATATTTAGAATTTCACTTTCCATAGTATCATTGTCTTTTTATTTTCATAATATAAGGGGTTTTTTTATAAGTGTAGTGTTGTATATTTTAAATTTCCACACATGTAAATTAAAAAAATAATAATTATTACATATAAATAAATAATAATAAATCTATAAGCTTTGATTTTTTTTCTTTTAGTGAGTAAAAGTAATATTATTTCAATCCTCTTAACTCATAGAAAAGGTTTTATGAATTAGAACTATAATATAAAATTTATGAAAACACATCCTAGAGCTCCATCAACCATGAAGTTAATGGAAGCATCCTCATATATAAATAAACCATTAAACAACCATGATCATTAGGTTTATTTTTTTGAATTTTTTCAAGGCAATATTAATTCAGGTTTTTCAAAATAGAGAACAGGTTTTATAAATTAGAAGCCAAAAGGAAAGTCACTTAGAATACTAAGATGGAATTTATGGAAGAGTTTATCATTGGCTTGGAATTTATTGGAAAGTAAATCTATACGTTTTTATTGTACTCCGCAATTTGCATGAAATTTTTAGGTATTACTGCAGTGTGTTATATTTTAAAAAGCCTATGAAATATGGTATTTTTTTAAAATATAAATATAATTTAATAAGTAAATTTAAATTTAAGTTCACACTTTTATATATATGGGTGGTAAATTAATATAATATTGATTTTTTAAATATAATAAAAAATAGAAGATATATGTAGAAATTTTGATCCGAATTTAAATTAGAATGCTACAATTTACATATATAATCATAAATATAGAGATGTAGCAAAAAAACGCTTCATTTCATTAATACAAAAATATTGAATTATGCTTACAAACGGAATGGAAATAAGACAGTTTAGGCAATGGTAGCTTATCTCTGAAAAGAGATGTAGAGGTTACATGCCTCTGAACTGAGTTACAATGAGGCTCAAGAGCCTTTTTATTATTGAACAATAAGAGAAAACCTTAAACGACCAAAAACCTAACCCAAGGAGATGTAACACCAAGAGTTTATAGGCCCCCTTGAAGTTAGTTGAGCCCCGTTGGAATTTATTAAATAAGATTATTTCTAACTGTTATTATTATAAATTTTAAGTGTATGCATATATTTTTTTTGCACGCATAAAAAAATTTAAAATTCTGAAAATTTAAAAATTTAAACATTAAACTTCTTTACATATAATATTATATAATCAATGTTATTAAACTTCTTTACATGTAATACTTTATTTATATAATCAATGCTAATAAACTACCTCTCAAAAATTTATAATTTATATATCTTAATTCACCATTCAATTAAAAATTACACATACCTATCTATACAATTTTGTAGAGCTTAATTAAATAAATTTGCAATAAAATTTATTATATTAGATTTTATCAACGTTTTTTCTTAATTTCAACATATTTGTAACTTTATAACTATACGAGATCGGGCTCTCAATAGACAGATCGGCCAAGATCTTGCAGATCTGACACCCCGAATGGAAAATCGCCATGGCAGATCTACTCTAGGAAGCACAAGAAGCCCTGACACTGGTTCTAGGCACTTCTTTAACTCCTTTCAGATCCAAATTTCTCAACCTACAGGCAAAATCATTCTGCAATGGGTTAGCTCTTCAAATCTAGTGCTGGATCTCAGACGGGATCTAGAACGACGGATTGGGATCCCCTCAAGCCTTCAGAGACTTCTCTTTCAAGGTAAATAGCTTGAAGACCTTCTTCCCCTCTCTTCTTATAACATTACCAGGAACAACTCTTTGGTGGTAACCCTTCGTCTAAGAGGAGCTGCAGCGGGACAGTCATCCTCTGCTTGTCCCTTCTCATACAAAGATGCAGTACACTCTGAGATCTCCAAACCCCGGAGGCCCTTAAACCTAAGGCCTTTTTGGTTGATAAGATAGAAGAAGTTCCCTCTGTTTAAATCACCCATGAAGATCTTGCAACCCAACTTCAAGAATGTTGTGTGTGGAGCATGATTGTTCAGAGGTCTTTGTTTCAGCCGGATGTATACCCCAGGAAGTTTTGTACACCCCCCACACGCGGGGGGGACTATGTCCCCCCCGCGGGGGTCCGGGGGCCGATCCCCCCCGGCTGGCGAGTCCGGGGCTAGCGTCCCCCGGCGGGGGCTCGGGGGCAGCGCCCCCGAAGCTAAAAACATATTAAATTTGCCTATGTAAAGTAAGAATTCCCTAGTCAATCTGGGCCGTTCATTAGGCCGATGAATCTGACGGTAAACTTATGTTATTTAGGGGTTTTTTGCCCTAAGAAGGCAACCCGCTCTCTTTGTACGAGGGCATTGTAATTTGAGGAGGCCTGTGGAGAATAGATTGTATTACATGTGTAAGCGAGAAACAAAGAGGTGAGACTGTGAGAGAAGACAGAGGAATATTAATAGCGGATTTGCTGTTGGTTTGTCTCTTAATTTTTGCCTGGATATAGAAAGGAAAGACGGCTGTTCCGAGTGGACGTAGCCCAAACTGGGTGAACCACGTATATCTGTGTCTCTCTTGTTTTGTGTGTTTTCTGTGTTTATATTTCTGCAATATTTTATGTGTTCCATTACTGCGTAATATTTAATTTTCTAACAAAGAATTCGCAGAAAGAGCCATCATTTGCAGATTTAATGGACTGTGGCCGCGATCTCAGGATCTCTATGCATGGATCCATGCAAACTGGACTCATCATTATAAGATCAGTTTCTGTTCAAAAGGTTACTTCATTGTTCTATTTGATAATAGTAAGCATTATGAAAAGGCCTTAGAAGAAGTCCCTTGGTTCATGGGAACTGCGGGGCTCTTCTTGACTCCTTGGTTCCCAGATTTTGATCCAGCAACTGCAGTCATTACCAGGACACCTGTATGGATCAGGCTTCCAAACTTACCTGCCCACTTATGGCATACTCGTGTCTATAGAGCTATAGGCAACACCTTGGGCAATTTCATTATGGGAGATTACTAGCGGGAAGCCAAAGGTCTCTACTCATGTGCCAGAATATGTGTGGAGTTAGATTTGAGCAAAGGACTTCCAGACCAAATCAATCTCAAGATGAACGACTTTATCTACTCCCAGACACTGGATTACGAAAATACTGCATTCCGTTGCCGCGATTGCCACCAATCAGGGCATTTGCAAAACACTTGCCCATCTCGCCTGACAAAAAAGAATAAGGATAACCTCTCCAAGCCCAAGTCGAAACGATGGGTACCTTGCTCTCCACCTCCAGTCGTGGATTCTGATTCCTCCAGCTCTGAAGATGAAGGTAGCGATGCGGAAATGGATCAAGCCCCTCATTCTGTGGTCCCTTCCACCGATGGTCTGACGCAGTCCTCCGATATAGCCACCGCTCAGAAACGTGTCCATTTGACCTCCTCCTCTGATTCAGAAAAGGAGGGCTCCCTGTTGGAGAACCCAAATCTTCAAGTTGTTATTGCTCATTCACCCCACGACGATTGGGTCAAAGTCAAAAAAAGGAAAGGAAAAAAGCTTCGTGTTGAAGCTTCTACCCATTCTGGGTAGAAGTCAGTCTTTTTTTGCTTCTAGCGATATGTTGTAGCTTCTTGCTTGTTTCACTTCTTCTCCGGAACCGAGGTTGATAGTCCTATCATTTTCGGTTGCCGGTTTTCTGTCTCTCTTGAA
>APFE030991175.1:0-51641 GCA_000404065.3 Pinus taeda
AATTCACAATATTTATTTTTTACTCATTGGGTTGTCACTACTAGGAATCATGTCATGCCTAGGTAGTGGTGCCCCTTGGTAATAGGAGCTAATTTGGGAATTCCAAACCAACTGAAAAAAATGGAGTGGTTTACATCACCATGTTATTTGTTCATGATATTTATTTTTTACTCATCGGGTTGTCGCTACTAGGAATCATATTATTCCTAGGTAGGCTTGCCCCTTAGATGTAGGAGCTAAATTGGGAAGTCCAAACCAAGTGAAAGAAATGAAGTGGAGTAACGCATCCTCCGAAATCTACCCAAGCAACCTACTAGTCGCGAAAAACATGTGACAAGAGGCCACTATGATATGTTTCGACCTCCTAAGTCATGTTAGGGAAGTGGAACCAATGAAACCGATGAAAATACACCATACAAACATTAATCATCAGCTACAAGACCCTCAGGAACCAATCCAATACTTTAGACAGCTTGCCTTGGGGTCCCACTAAACCTTTGGACAATTTAAGGCTCAATCTCTCCCATGCTATAGGTAAGACAACGAGTAGAAGAACAAAATCACTCTCAGCGACTTTCCTTCCAACAACCATAGACAAATATTGTTAGTGCTCTACCAACGACTCCGAGATTTGAGCCACTTTTTCAAACCTAGAGCCCAGGTCATTGTCCAAAATTGAACCATCTATTCAAATAAATAAAATAACATGGAAATGATAGTACTAAATAAAATATTTGTTCAAGACCTTAATTGGACTCCCACTAGCCATGACAGGCATTTCATCAAACATATCATGCATATGTAATCTATAGGTATAAATAACAGTTTTGGGCATAGGGATCTCATACTTAGCTGAGAGTCACTAAGAACATTGATGTCTCAACACATCAACTTCCATTCGATCCATTAGGTCATAGATACATTGATCATTCAATCCAGACAATCTCCATGTCAATGATAGATCTCAACCAAAATCCTCATGCATATGTCATTCATGCCAAAACTAGTGAAGAAATCATACATGCAATTTGGTACCTACAATAAAATATGATGTAGCTACTGATCCTGATGCCTTTTTGTGCTTTCTTCCTCTTCTTTTGCCTTCTTGATCCAAGAATCCAAATATGCCACACCCACCAAGAGTACTCCAAGAAAATTCTAAGTCTCCAAGAGTATGGGAGAGAGAGAGAAAGAGAATAATGAGATACCTCCAAAACTAAATTCACAAAAGGCTACCAACTGATCCTTCAAAGCTATTCTAAGAATGAGGCCTCTATTTTCTTCATTTTCCATTATTTTCCTTTAATTTCCTCCTCACATGCAACCTATGGCCTTTCAACTCCCATTTCTCCTAATTTCCATTATTTTCATAAATAAATGTACCAAAAATACCATTTTTCCTTTCCAAAGCCTTAACCATTTCCTTTGCCAATTTCCTTAGCAATAAACACTCACAAGTGATCCACATCACTTAGATTCTTCCCAACATTTAGCTTGGAATAAGTGTCCCATCATCCATGATTATTGCTTTTCCTTTATTAACTTTTATTAAATGGAATTTTCACAAGGGTTGTTATAGAACCCTCCCCCTTGGGGGAACACTGTCTTCGATGTTCAACAACACCTATAACCACAAAGGTGCTACAAGAAAAATATATATTGTCGATGGATGTTTATAACTTATCTTGATGAAGTATTTACAATGATCAACCTGTTGACAATCAACCAACATGAAAACATCAAACCATGACATCATAATGACATGACAACCATACTGCTTATTGGAGCTTTATAACATATCTCATGGCGGTATTGACATCCATATACATATGTATATATAGAAAAATCACCAAAACATATACCAAAACACCACACCAAAATCACTAAGGAAAAATTGTGTTGCCTCAACTGGGAAACAAGGAAGGATGCATAGCCTACATATGATCCACCATCTCCCATGTAGCTTCATCGGGACCAAAGTGCTTCCACTACATCTCAACTTTCTTAATTGCTCGGTTCTAGAGCGTGAGCACCTATTTCTATAATATACACTGAGGCTCCAGCTTGAATTATCTATCTGGTTCCATTTGCAATATAGACTAGTCAATCACATTATCAACATCTTTAACGTACTTCTTAAGCAATAACACATGGAGAACATCATGGACATTCACTATCTAAGGTAGTGCAAGTCAATATGATACTGGCCCAATCCTCTCAATAATGTTAAAGGGTCCACAAAGCCATGGTGCCAGCTTATGACATGACCCAATTCACAAGGATCTCTTCTTTGGTTTGATGTGCAAGTACACCTATTCCCCAACTTGGAACTCATTGAACAACCTGTTATGATATGCATAACTTTTCTGCCTATCCTGTGCCACCTCTAGATTCTTCTTGATCGCCTGCATTTCATGTTCTATGTCTGCCAACATATTTAGTGCAATCAACACCCTGTTAACTGGATCACTCCAACTGATAGGAGTATTACAACTTTGCCCATATCAATCTATTGCACTAAGTGATATAGAAAAATCCATGCACATGAGTCTGTAATACCTTAAAATTAATCTAAGATCTCATTTTCACATCAGCTAGAAGGAAATTTTTCCGTTCATGATTTTTCTAGCGAGGAAAACATCACTTTTTCACTTCTCAAAGAAGCTCCACATGTCAAGGACTAGTGGGAAACCTACTATGAGTAGAAGGATGAAAGTACAAACTCACTATTGTCAGCCACACCCAATTGGAACTCATTCCGGGATGCCATCAAGAAGAAGTACTACCCTGTTGGGAGCTATGAGGGGGGTATTTTTTAGTAGGGACTATTTTGTAAGTAGCGGCTTAGGGATTTTGTTTGGGGGATTAGGGTATAGGGGATAAGTGTATTTGATAGTAGGAAATAGGGAATAGGGATGATATTTAGGGATATGACAATATGATGTTGGAATGATGGATATGACAACAAGATGTGGTTATGAAGGAAAATGGTAAGTAGGGAGGGTTTTTAGACAACCTAGGGTTGGAAAATTTATCTAGCAAACAAACTCAAAAATTGTGAAACGAGTGCTGGGAGGATGGTTTAAAGAGTGTACTTACTTTCTTAGAGGCTCTGAGTAGAAAAAGGAGTGATTTAGATTGTTGTTAGGGTAGTTTTGGTGTTTTTTGGCCATATGTGCAGTGCCTTATAAAAGTGCGTAGTGCCCTATTGTATGCGCAGCGCCGTGCAAAATTACACTGGCACATAGGCTCTATGTTGAGCGCTCTAGTTGTATGCGCAATGATCTGGTTGTATGCGTATCACTCCCTGCTCTATGCACAGTGCCTCCACAATTTTGCCCTACACGCAACACTCCTTCCTCTATGTGCAGCGCCTGACCATTTTTCCCTGTGCGTAATGCTCCTTGCTCTATGCATAGCGCCCAAGGTTTCTTTGGCCACAAATTTGCTTAAACTCCCTTCTCTCTCTTTGTCAAATGAGCATGATGAAGTTTGAAAAATGATTCTGAAGTCTTATATAGAGTATGATTTTGATTTTCCTTAGAAAATACCCACTTTATAATTTTTGTTTGTAACTTTTACTTTGTCTTCAAATCTCTGTTTAATGCTTTTCTTCCTTTGTCTCTTTTCAGGTGGATGATGCTTTGATTGAGCTGATTTCTTCAATGGCTCATTTCTTGCAACAAGGAGAAATGCTTGGGCAGCTTATGGCAACACTTATTAGATGAAATGACTTCAATTACATCAAAAAATATGAACAAACTAAAATACTTTGTTTTCTTCTCAAAAACATGTTTTTGAGATGAAAATTACATCAGTGAAATAAGAAATTTATACAATAACCATGACTTGCTACCAATTAATCTTTGTTTATTGGTCTTCCTCATACCTTTGCTGGCCTTTATTTACATTGAAACTATGCTTTTGTCCTTGGAAATGAACCCTAAGGGCTAATGAGAACATGGCTGCCTTGACTCTAAAAATAACATAATTGAAACCATAATTGAATGCAACATGGAGATGGGTTGGCAAATGTACCTCAAGAGGGAAAATTTGATTTTCTAAGAAGAAGATAAGCATCAGTGGACCATTTTCGCATGACCTAGTGGAATGATAAAAAATTTAGTATGAGACACCTAAAATGAAAATGCAAAGAGCAGATTTGATCCCTGATGGAAGTATGCATATACTAACACTAACCGGATCCATGATAGATGATGCATACACTAGAAGATTTTTTGAATTACTGGGGTATGTGCCTTATCTCATGGACGATAAGGCCAAGATTTAGAGGTTCATTAGTGGATTACTGATTGCATTCAAAGACGGGATCAAGTTCGATGAGTCTAGATCATTGGAGGAGTCCATTCGAATGCTAATAAATGGCTATGAACAATTCAAGCGCAAAACTCAAACTAAGCCAAATTGGAGAGGTAGTTGAAAGAAAAAAGTAAAATGGGATAGAAGGCGAGCAAGGCCTCAGGATACAAGTAACAAGGAGAATTTTTGACCACCTAAGAAGTTCAATGCATCAGATAGAGGGTAAGGATTCTGATCAGGAGAATAGAACAAGGAGACAGTCTGGAAGCCTATAGAATGTTGGATTTGTGGGAAAGATCATCATACGAGAGATTGTCCAAGAATCAGGGTGGTAGATATACAGTGCGTAAGAGGCTTAGACTATTGGGGATGTTGGGGATATTATTCCACGTATATATGCAAGATTGGATAAAAAATAGGCAGACCATCAAGCATCTATCATTGAGATGGATGTAAGATTTTTGATCAAGTTATTTTTATTTTGATTGACACTAGATCTAATTATAGCTATGTGAGTCCTAACTTGGTGGATAAGTGTGGTTTGAGTAAGGAATTGCATGCAAAGTATTTGTTAGTGTAGTTGGCTACAAGTACAAAGAGGCGAGTTCATCAACGAGTAAGAGCTTGTGCATTTGATTTGAATGGTATGCCTATGGCAACACATTTGAATATATTACCATTGGGTTCATACAATATCTTGTTGGACATGGATTGGTTGTATCTTCATATAACCATGGTAGACTGTTATCAGAAATTCATTGAGTCTATTGATGAAAATGGAGAACCAAGAATCTTATAGGGTAAGAAGAAAACTACATCAGTTAGGATGGTGATAATTATGCAAGAAAAGTGCAACCATGGGAAAGGGTGCAAGATATTTGCAATACACATTTATAGTGATAAGGGTACAGAGGTTGAGGATGTGGATGTGTTGAACAAGTACCCAGTTTTGCAGTGGTTTCAGGATGTATTTCTTGAGGACATTACAAAGTTTCCACTTCACAGGGACGTATACTTTTCTGTTGAGTTAGTGCCAAGGGAAACTCCAGCATCAAAAGCACCTTACAGGATGAGTACACCTGAGTTGGTTGAGTTAAAATTGTAGCTGAAGGAGGTGTTGGACAAGGGATACATTAGGCCAAGAATATCATCTTGGGGCACACCATATCTTTCATGAAGAAGAAAGATGGTACTCTCAAATTATGCATTGATTACATGTAGTTGAACAAAATGACTATCAATAATATGTATCCTTTGTCAAGGATCGATGAATTGTTCAATTCGCTGAAGGGAGAAATAATATTATTGAAGATTGATCTGAGATCCAGATACCATCATGTATGCATCAAAGAGGAGGAAATTTAAAAGAATGCATTCAAGACCATGTATGGGAATTATGAGTTTATTGTTGTTCCATTTGGCTTAGCTAATGATCCAACTACGTTTATGTGCTTGATGAATTGTGTGTTTTGTTCGTATTTGGATAATTTTTTTTATTGTGTTCATTGATGATATACTGGCATATTCTAAAACTGAGGAAGAACATGCCGAACATTTAGCAACAGTGTTGATATTGTTGAGAGAGCATCAATTGTATGCTAAGCTCAGCAAGGTATAGTTTCTTTCAGACTAAGGTACACTTCTTGGGGCATGTTGTCTCCAAGGAGAGCATTGAAGTAGATCCATAAACGATAAGGGCCATCATGGAGTGGGTAGCTCCTAAGAATGTGGATGAGGTGAGATCCTTCATGGGCTTAGCAGGCTACAATAGGAGGTTCATTAGGAACTTCTCACAGATTTCTTATCCTATCACATCATTGCGGAGGAAACGTAAGAAGTTCAAATGGACAAGGGAGAGCGAGGCTAGTTTTGAGTAGCTCAAGCAGTTGTTGATACATGTACTAGTGTTAAAGATTGCAAACCTAGACAGAGACTTTGTAGTATGCACAGATGCTTGCAAGAGAGGATTTGGTTGAGTCCTTATGCAAGATGAACAGGTGTTATGCTATGAGTCCCGGAAATTGAATGAGCACGAGCATAACCACCAAACTCATGATCTCGAGTTGGAAGTGATTATACATGCATTGAAGATGTGGAGACACTACGTTCTACGTAGGAGGTTTACATTGAAGAGTGATCATAGTGGTTTTTGATATCTATTTTCCCAGCCAAATTTGAATGGTAGGCAGGGTTGGTGGTTGGCTATGATTAGTGAGTTTGATTTCAAGATCAGATATATCAAAGGTAAAGAGAACATACTGGTAGATGCTCTTAGTAGGCTGGTACATGTAAATCACTTAGTAGCTATGAGCTCCTATGGGATAGACTAACATGATAGGATCTTCTGAGCAGGTCAGCAGGATGTTAGATATATGGATATTGTGTACAGGTTGTAGTAGAGCACAGGTATAGGTACATGTACAAGTGATAGTAAAGGTATATGTTTAGGGGATGGTATAGGCGATGATACAAGTACAAGTAGTGGTACAGGTTCAGGTGAAAGTGCAGAGGATGTGGACTATTGTCGTACAGTAGATGGGTTTGTAAGGTTCCAAGACAAGATATATGTGTCGAATAGTAGTGAGTTGAAGAAGGTGATCTTGAGGGAGTTTCATGTGAAACCATATTTCGGTCACCCACGTTATCAGAAGACACGGAAAATAGTGAAGCAACACTACTATTGGTAGAATTTAAAGAGGGATGTAGCATAGATTGTGGCTAGGTGTTTTGACTGTTAGCGAGTGAAAGAAGAGTTCAAACATCTAGCTGGAATGCTACAATCGATCGCGATTCCAGAGTGGAAATGGGAAGTCATTTCGATGGAATTCGTCATAGCAATCCCGAGGACAGTGAGACAACATGATTCCATCATGGTTATTGTGGACATGTTGATGAAGGTTTCACACTTCATTCTGGTGAAGTCTACATTCTCAGCTAATGATGTGGCATAGGTATTCGTTAGAGGTTGTTAGATTGCATAGTGTTTCGAAGAAGATTGTGTCAGATAGGGATGTGAAGTTCACTTCCAAGTTTTGGAAGGAGTTGTTTGTAGGTTTGGGCATAGAGTTGGCCTTTAGCACAACTTATCATCCATGGACAGATGGGCAGACAGAGAGGGTCAACAGGATATTGGAGGACATGCTGAGGTTGTATGTGATGCATCAACAATGGAAGTGGGAAGAGTATCTCCCCTTGGTAGAGTTCACGTACAACAATGGGTATGAGGAATCCTTGAGGATGAGTCCTTTTGAGGCATTATATGGGCAAAGTTGTAATAATCCTATCAGTTGGAGTGATCCAGTTAACAAGGTGTTGATTGCACTAGATATGTTGGCAGACATAGAACAGGAAATGCAGGCGATCAAGAAGAATCTAGAGGTAGCACAGGATAGGCGGAAAAGTTATGCATATCAAAACAGGTTGTTCAATGAGTTCCAAGTTGGGGAACAGGTGTACTTGCACATCAAACCAAAGAAGAGATCCTTGTGGATTGGGTCATGTCATAAGCTGGCATCATGGCTTTGTGGACCCTTTAACATTATTGAGAGGATTGGGCCAGTATCATATTGACTTGCACTACCTTAGATAGTGAATGTCCATGATGTTCTCCATGTGTTATTGCTTAAGAAGTACGTTAAGTATGTTGATAATGTGATTGACTAGTCTATATTGCAAATGGAACCAGATAGATAATTCAAGCCGGAGCCTCAGTGTATATTACAGAAATAGGTGCTCACACTCTAGAACCGAGCAATTAAGAAAGTTGAGATGTAGTGGAAGCACTTTGGTCCCCATGAAGCTACATGGGAGATGGTGGATCATATGTAGGCTATGCATCCTTCCTTGTTTCCTGGTTGAGGCAACACAACTTTTCCTTGGTGATTTTGGTGTGGTGTTTTGGTATATGTTTTGGTGATTTTGCTATATATACATATGTATATGGATGTAAATACCGCCATGAGATATGTTATAAAGCTCCAATAAGTAGTATGGTTGTCATGTCATTATGATGTCATGGTTTGATGTTTTCATGTTGGTTGATTGTCAATAGGTTGATCATTGTAAATACTTCATCAAGATAAGTTATAAACATCCATCGACAATATATATTTTTCTTATAACACCTTTGTGGTTATAGGTGTTGTTGAACACTGAAGATAGTGTTCCCCCAAGGGGGAGGGTTCTGTAACAACCCTTGTGAAAATTCCATTTAATAAAAGTTAATAAAGGAAAAACAATAATCATGGATGATGGGACACTTATTCCAAGCTAAATGGTGGGAAGAATCTAAGTTATGTGGATCACTTGTGACTGTTTATGGCTAAGGAAATTGGCAAAGGAAATGGCTAAGGCTTTGGAAAGAAAAAATGGTATTTTTGGTACATTTATTTATGAAAATAATGGAAATTAGGTGAAAAGGGAGTTGAAAGGCCACAGGTTGCATGTGAGGAGGAAATTAAAGGAAAATAATGGAAAATGAAGAAAATAGAGGCCTCATTCTTAAAATGGCTTCATTGGATCAGTTGGTAGCCTTTTGTCAATTTAGTTTTGGAGGTATCTCGTTATTCTCTCTCTCTCTCCCATACTCTTGGAGACTTAGAATTTTCTTGGAGCACTCTTGGTGGGTGTGGCATATTTGGATTCTTGGATCAAGAAGGCAAAAGAAGAGCAAGAAAGGGAAAAAAGGCATCAGGATCAGTAGCTACATCATATTTTCTTGTAGGTACCAAATTGCATGTATGATTTCTTCACTAGTTTTGGCATGAATGACATATGCATGAGGATTTTTGGTTGAGATCTATCATTGACATGGAGGATTGTCTGGATTGAATGATCAATGTATCTATGACCTAATGGATTGAATGGAAGTTGATGTGTTGAGACATCAATGTCCATAGTGACTCTCAGCTAAGTATGAGATCCCTATGCTCAAAACTGTTATTTATACCTGTAGATTACATATGCATGATATGTTTGATGAAGTGCCAACATTGGAGAGGCTCAAAAAGGGATAGGTACTATATATTTTCTCTTTCTCATTTTTTATTTTTATTTTTTCACAAAATCTAACAATTTAATTTAAAAAAAAAAAACACATGTTACAAAAACCGATGAGAACTATTAATAAAAAAAAAAAAAGAACCATACAAAAACTAAGAAAACCACAAAAAAAAATTTGAAAAAACCTTGAAAAACCCTTAGAAAATCACAAATCCAACCTAGAAAACCATGAAAAAAACTCTTGAAAACAAATTCAAAAGCCATGAAACCAACCTAGAAAAATATCAAAAAGACCCTTCAAAACAACCTAGAAAATACATTGAAGCCAAAAAAAAACTGTAATGTAGGTTTTAAATTTATTTCTTACTTGCAATGTCTTCTGTATTAAATGCATATTTTTTGATTTTGAATGGTAATTTAAACATTTCTTTCTAATTATTTCTTATTTTGAAGTTTTTCTTTAGAAATTTTGTGAAATAAATTCTTTCAGATTTTTATTTTACTTTTCTTAAATTTCTAAAAAATGCATTTTAAATTTCTAGCATAATTGACCAAAAATATACCACAAAAAACTCGAAAACAGAAAATAATGAAATTATAAACAATAAATAAGTAAATTAGAAACTTGAGGTTGATGTGACGAATATGGTTTCTCATAGTGAACCTCTATTTATAAAATAAGAAATTTTACTTTATTGTATTTTTTAAGTTTAAGTTAATTTTTTAAACATCTTTTTAATAATAAAACAAAGTACTATTCTAATTTTAAAAATAAAAGAGTAATAACAACAAATGGACAAGGTCTTAGAGGAGTACGAGGACATCTTCACCTCCCCCACAGGGGTGCCTATGCACTGTTAGGTCAAGCACTCCATCGATTTGACCCCAGGTGCATCGCTGCCCAATGGACCAATCTATCGGTGCTTCGTTTTAGAAAATGACGAAATCAAGAGACAGATTTAGGAGCTAGTGCAGAAAGGTCAGATTCGGCCGAGTTCATTGCCCTGTGGGAGCCGGATTGTGTTGGTAAATGTTAGTGTCTGTATCTTCATCCCTCCATCAGTGATCAAAATTTCTCTTTTTGCATGCATTTTAGGCGTCCCATCCGATCAGTTGCACTCCATTAGGTCATGTATCATCTGATGGTAGTGGTTCTTTGTCAAATTTCCCTCATGCTTTTCATCTGCTGGCCTATTTCCATATGTACAATTCATTTGCTATCATTTTTATTTCATTTCATTTGCAGTAGTCATTTTAGGGTTTTCAAGTCTCATTAGGTCTACGGTTTCCCACCATGGTCTTCAAAAGCTCAATAAGAGGTCAGCAAGCACATCAGGATGTCAAATAAGTTCATAAAATCACAAATTCTACTCATGATTTGCTCCATCAAGGAGTTTTACCTCAAAACTCTGTTTTGAGGTGAAAATAGAGTTTTTCCATTTCATGTAAAAGTTTCATGTATATTTAATGTTTTCATATGTAATAAAGCATCATCTATAGCCTTGGGTCACCTTGCCAAACTCCATCACTCCAGCTCCTACAAAAAAGACGAGAAAATCCAAGCATTAGTCCATCAAATGACAAAAGGAGAGCCAAACTGCAAAACATAATTTTTAAAGAATAAAGTGAAAAGGAAACTTTAGAAAGTGGGTTTTCTAAATGAAAAATTGAAGTCAAAAGTATATAAAGGGATCATTTGTGTTGAAGACTTCATTTGTGCTAAAAGTGAGAGAAGAAAAGGAGAAAATCACGTTTTGAAGTGAAAAGAGGAAAATTGCAGCAAGTTTCGAAATTTGCCTTGGCATAATGCATCTGCCTAGCGTGGTGCACCGGGCACAGGATTTACATACAGTTTTGAACAGGCACGACGCACTTGGGTGTTGGCGCAGTGCACAAGTCTGCCAAGTGAAAAATTCATTCAATCAACCTTCTAAAGCTCCAAAATTTTGCAACACCATTCCTCCAAGTAAGTAAAGCCTCTGATTTTCCATAGCAAAAAATTTTATCATCCTTGATGGTGTTTTAATAGGTGAAAAATCAAACCCTAATTTGCTTCACAATTGCATTGCAAAACTGTCTAGGGTTTTGTAATTTTGTCATACTTGTTGTTTTTATTCCCCTACATAATTCTCCCATATCCCATCTCTCTCCACTAAATTTCCCTAATTTTATTCTTCGTTCCCTCTCTCATTTACACTCATCCTACTCCCTTTTCCCCAAACCCTAAAACCCTAACACGTAATTCGCACTATTCCCCAAACCCTAATCTTCATTCCCAAAACCTTGTCACTCCCTAATAACCCTACAGCCAACATCAAAACCTTCCACTCATCAATCCCACTCATCAAATCCCGAGCGAGAAAACAACAATCACATATTCTTGAAATAAAATCTCTTTATACTCATCATTTTACACCATACAGTGGCAAATATGGAAGTAGATTCAGCTTATAAAAGGGATGAGGAAACTGTGAGTGATTCCTCCCAAGAGATTCATTCACCAAGAAAACCACATAAGGGAGGAAAACACATCCGGGAGGATCCCACCACACTCACAAAGTTACTAGCTTGCCCTCTTGTAGTAACATGCTTCAAACATCAGCCTTGCTACCAATTTTGTGAGATGGTGGAGAGGGTGAAATACCACCATGGACTTGCTAGGCTATTTTTCCTTCATCTTCATAATGGCCAAGTGAACTTAGCAGGCGTTTCCTTCACTTTGACACCTGAAACTATAGTTGCCGCAACAGGTATTCCAAATCTAGGTGAACAGTGGAATAAAGGACAACTTGTGCGCAAAAAGCATTATGAGCCTTATATCAAGGCTAGTTATCAAAAGAAAATCAATAGGGTCTTTCCTTTTAGATACCTACAAGACACCTATACTCCACTCATGAAGCTCATTATCAAATGCTTCACCTGTGAAGGGAGATTTTCTCGCTTGTACACTTATCATGTTAGATTATTGATGCATTTCACTAGAGTGAGGATGATGAACCTCCCTTATTTCATATGCAGAAATACTGAGAAAATGGCTACATTGGTGCAAACAAAACCTCTTCATCAACAATTCAACAACATTTATGACTTTTCATTGATCAAGATTGTTGTTTTGCATCTACTGAGCTTGTTGAATGTTGCATCTACCTAGCCAATATGGGCCTTCCCTTAAGATGGAGTTGGTATAAATAACAAAGCATTCTACAACGAATTTAAATTGTTTGTAGTTAAATGGCTCTGTATTCTATACATTGCTATTGGAAATTTTCCATATGAACTTGGCTACAGCCAATGAGATTTCCTTAATTGGGTGAAAGTACTCTACCAGCTTCTGGACAATTTCTTTTTGAATAGGCCCTAGAATTTTGATTACTCCTTCCCTTTTCATCAAAATTTTGTGACTAGCCAACATTTGTAATGGGTCTTTTGGTTCACCTCTGACCCAAATGTCTAGTCCATTTTCGTGCTCTAGAACATGTTATGGGCCTTAAACCATTTCAGTTGATTGAAAACAAATGAAATAAAAGCTTGAAATTTCACATCCTCCACAAAAGGACTAGGGTTCTTTTCCAATTCTTTTCTAATACAAAATTATGCAAGTAAAAATCACAAAGTAATCTTTGAATTTTCACTCCATGGTGTTTACAATAGTTTATGAAATCCTCAATTGTTTTGAATTCTATGCGTTTTCTAGCCCTGACAGCTTTGATTTTCAGTTGTAAATACCTTTCTAGCAAAAGTAAAGCATAATTGTTGGTGGGGGATATGCATGCCAAAACATTAGTGTACAATGAGCAAAGAGTATCCATTTGACTCATGACTTTCTCCAATCTGAGCTTCATTTTTTCAATTCTTTCCTCTGCCCTTCGGTATTTATCGAAGGTCTCACTTTCTAACGCAGCCATGTCCCGCAATTGCCTCTGTAATTCCTGGTATTTTTGTTGGGGGACAGTTTCTATCTCAAGCCGTTCTATGGTAGGTCGAGCATGTGCTAGATTTTCTTGAAGATTCACTATACTGGGGTCCCTGCTTGTCATAATATCTTTGGCTTGAGTATTTGTCTGCGTACTTTTATCATGGGACCAAATGCCTGCAATCTGTCTGCTTTTATTATGGATGGTCCTGCCCTCTGTTTGGGTATCCGTGCTGTAGGAGGGTACCACCTCCGTTTTAATAGCTAAGTCATAAAAATGTATACTCTTTGTTTGAATGGCTGTGTTTATTGTTTTTGGGGTTTTTTCTGAAACCTTCCCTGCTGTTAATGTTTTTATCTTTCACTCGAGTCTTTTTACTATTTTCTGTAGCCTCTGCTATTCCTTTCTAAGCTTTTTACCTTTTTTTCTACTTTTTAGGAGGAACAACTATTCCACTAATCGTTTCTGATCTTAACGAGCTCGGTTGCTCATATAGGCTTTGCTCTACAAGAGTTGTGTCCTTTCCCTGGCTTGTTTCTACTTCTCTTGTTTGGCCCTCATTCTCTGTACCTAAACCAACTTGATTGGGTTCTTCTGGAGTTGTATTACGAAGTTGGCTCACTTCTTCTTGGGTGGGCTCTACCAAAATGTTGGTCTCTGCCCTTGTCTTTGCTTCACAACTTATTTTTTCTAATATAGTTCTATAGTGGCCAAAGTCCTCTACATATTATGTTGCGCCAATTTTCAAATTGAGTGGGTTTTCGGGCTATATAAAATCATTCATATTGGCCAAAATCTGGGCCAATTCAATATCATGGAATACGTCACTTGGGGGACTTGATGTTGAGAGGGGTCCTGATTCATCTCTTTCTTCTTATTTAGAATGCCTTAATTCTTCCTCATGATCTGACTCAGGGTTCTCTTGGCCTTCTATTTTCAATTGTTGTTCACTTTATGAGCTAGACAATTCCATAGGCTGACTGATACTGCCGTGGGGGTTTAAGGCTACTCCTAAGTTTGGCCTCACCCTAGCGGAATGTCTACGTTTTTGGGGAATAGTGGTTGTAAGGGTAGGTCGTTTTCTTTTTGGAACGAGGTTAGGTACAGGCAGAGCCAGACCCCCTTCAATGGAAAATACTAATTCCTCCCAATTTGATTGCTGCTGGGCAAGGTTGTAGCTTACTATCAACCTAATCAAGCAATCATGGCTCACAACAGTTTCTATATGCTGATATTTTTTTATGCTTCGAGCGGTGTCATGCAATAATAAATTCAAATACGCAGGCAAATTTACAGAACATTTTTGTTTCAAAACTAGTAATAGTTTAAGTTGATGTGGCCTTACCATGTCTTTTCGCTCGTCACATGTGATGTAGCTCTTGATGAATCTGGCCACTTCTGCCCACGGTTCTACAAGGGATGAAGGTTGAACTCCTTTTACTTTGACAATCAGGTCTTGTCTCTCGTCTTGAAAGACTGCAACGGCATCCTACAACTTCAATCTTTTATGAACCCATATGTGTCCCTCTGTTGGTAATCCAGACACTTCATCTATTATTGTGTCTATCACTATAATTTGCCTCCCTCTTATCATAGATTGTTCATTTTGTAAATTCCGTAAGAATTCAATAGCAGTTGTTTTGTTGGGTTTCTGTAATCGTGTGAAATATGTTATCCAACAAGCTTGAGCTAGAATTTCTCTGGCTACATCAGAAGCATCTAGTATTAACGATTCCCTTCACACTGTTCTTCCTCCCATACTACCTGGATCCTACAAACCGTTAGTATAGCAGAAATGTTGTAGCAATAGAAAAAACCAAACTATGGAATAGTAAGTTGTTATAATGGTTATTTCAAATGATACTTTATAGGCAAAAATATTGTTATTCTAAGACTTGCTATTGTACCACATACCTCGTAATCATGCAATGTTGAATTGCTCTGCACAATCGAATAAAGGACTAACATGCCTGCATAACTACACTGGAGGTTGCTCGTCGCCCCTCTTAAAAATGATAGGTTTCCTTCGACCAATTGAATGAAGGAATGACGTGCTAGCAGCAAAGTACAGGGGTGGTAAAAATGGAAAGGTACGTATATTTATGATACAATCACAAAAGATATCGAGGTGCTGAAATCAATGCATAGAACAAAAATTATGAATAAGTGTGGAGACGTTGTGGAGTGATTCGAAAAGGGAAAAAGGACATCTGATGTAGGAAAGATGCTTTGCGGTCATTATTCCACTTAAACTACTATGATTGATTTTTAAAAGATATCGCATGCATAAAGGTTCAAAAATAGATTAGGAACATAATCTCTCTGTAGTAAAGATAAAGAATAAGAAAAGTGGGTTATAATAACTATTGATCTTGAAAATATGACTCCAATACCATCAACAAAGCTTCTGTTGCCCATAGGGGTTTATAACATTGACATATTTTCTTCCCTCTGGAACCATGATCCTCTATGTATATATAGGAAAGTGCATCATGATGTCAAAGTAGAGACCAATGTGCTAGATTGCTAACCAGATGAACACAATGCTATTCACTGTTGTGGAGTGAAAGGTGGACAGGCCGGCTCATGATGAAACCTCCTGTTCCAAGGACTTTGCTTTTCTGATGCATCCATTAGATCATATCCTTTGTGTGGTGGCCATAGTGGGAATGCCACTTTGTTGCTTCCTTATGATCATGGTAAGCTGGCTCATGATGAGACCCCCTATCCTCTGTCTGACAAATTATAAAATTGTTAGTAAACATATATATATATATATATATATATAGATATAGATAGATAGATAGATAGATAGATAGATATAGATATGTATGTATGTATTTTATTTTATTTTTAGATAGCACTTCCTATTATATATGTAGAGGGTGGCTCAACACTCCTTAAGAATAGGGATGCTGGAAGAAGTCTGAACATATCAATAGAAAAGAAAATGTGCCCTTAACCTTATTTGATGATAATGGTCAAAGAGAATTATAGGGGTTAGGGAAGAACCAACATGGTAGAAATAATCAATCAATTCGATTTATAGTGAGGATAAGGACAGTAAAGTGATATAGATGGTTGTGTCCTTCCCTTTTTCGATCAATACCAAGCAATCTCATTCAAGATGATAATATTCGATTTGCTTGTTCCAGTAGACTTCAAATTTTGTATCCTTACATATATGTTTATTTACTTGCCCCATAGAGGATCATAAAGAGTTAAATAATATTCACAAAGTGCTTCTTTCCTAAAGAAAACCTCACACAAAGAGTGTTGTTCCTTATAGGGAACAGCGAGAAAAGACACACAAAAGGGGTGTTGTTCCTTAGAGGGAACATCAGTTGCTCCCTGTAAGGAACAACAAATGAAAAATATATGCAAGTACAAGGAACAACAAAAGGATATATACACAGAAGTGGTGTTCCTTAGAGGGAACAACAGCTATTCCTTAAGAGGAACAACAAAAAGAAAAAGTGCACACCGAAACTACTATTCCTTATCGGGAAGAGCAGTTGTTCCTTAGAGCTAATAACAATTGTTCCTTATAAGGAATAGAGAAAAGAAAGAAGAAGAAAAAAATTAGATGCAAGGTTGTCGTTCCTTAAAGGGAACAACAATTATTCCTTAGAGGAGACAACAATTGTTCCTTAAATGGAACAGCGAGAAAACAAAGACGCACAAAATCGTTGTTCCTTAGAGGGAACATCAGAAAAGTAATACATGGAATCATTGTTTCTTAGAGGGAACAACAACGGTTCCATAGAAGGTGTTAGCCTCTTTCTCATAGCAGGTATTCATCTTTCATGATCAACATTTCTACATACCAAATATGTCATACTTTGCATGCTGCAATGTTCCATATTTGATACTAAGGCCAAAGAAGTGTCCATGAGAGTGTGCTAGTCTAAGTGCCTCTGCTGTATTCTAATTTTGATGAGTTATTCCATTTTTGAAGAATTTTCAGTTAGAGGGAGGTCCAAACAGCTTAATCTTGGTAGATTCTTAGATAGGTAGAGAAGTAAGGGTGCTCAACAGCCTAATCTAAGCCTCTGGATGAAAAATGTATAGATGTATATAGGAGGACAATAAAAAAGAAAAAGGCTGAAAAGTTAGGTTTGCTAGTTCAAGTGCACCCAAACCAAAAGAAGAAAAAATGCTAGGTAAAGTAGGCTGGGTAAGTAGTTTTGTGGTTGTAGAAATCAAGCTATGTGATCCATTTCATGTTTTCAAGTGTTATATTCATCCAGATCATAGCTTTGAGGCACTTTTTCATTTTTATCAGATCAAGCAAGGCATCTCTAACTCTCCCTTCTTCTTATTTCCCAAATCACTCACTAACATCCCCTTGAGGACCTTGGGATCTGCCCAACCAGTCCTGTTATCGCTCCATTTTGGTGGAAAGTCAAGTCAAGTTTTGACTTTCCTCAATAAAAAGAAGCCACATTTCTTGTGTAAAATCATTTCTCCATATCCCATTCCAATCACATGTTTAAGTTCCAGATCTTGAATTTGGTATCATTTCTCTTACATTTCCATTTCACCAAGTCATATTAATTCCTAATTCTACTATATAGCTCCCTAACTACTTTCCCATCCCTATTTGCTATTAAAACTATATAAAATCCCAAAATATTACATATCCCACCCTATAGCACTATAGCTATGTAACATGGTTTGGGAGATATTGGTCCATTTGGGACTAATATAAACCCAATTGCGTCTTAAACCCGGAGTTACTTTAACCCCTGGTTAAATTAATAACCTTGGACCCCCCTCTTTCATCTATAAACCTAACCCTCCCCCTCCACCTGCATTGTCAATGATTTAATGTTTAAAGGTATAAAAAAAAAACATTAAACTTTAACTGACGCACATAACCCGCAAACCCAAATGAAAAACCCACTTTATTAAAGTTCCCCCCCCCCACCGAAATTAAATAACTAATAAAGGCGCCGTGGGCCCCGTCCCTTATCCTTCCGCCACCTTCTCTATTCCACCATCCGTCCGATTGCCCACGCCCTAGATCTACAGTGGGCGGGTCTTTTCCCCTCTGAACCTGTCGATGGTTAGCGTCCGGGAGATGGGCAGTTTTCCTGTCGTACTCCCGCCACGCGTCACCCTCTCGATTGTGGCGGAGCCCCCTCCTCCCAAACCACCTGTGCACAAAAGCGGTGTGCCTTGAAACCGGATACCGCTTCCCCTTGCGTGACGTAAGCACCATGTCACCCTACCACGTCACCTTGCCACGTCACCCTGCCACGTCACCCTACCATGTCACCGCGTTGACGTCATCTTCCATACTGGGTCCCACTGCTGACGTCACCACCAAAGAAAAAGTGCCAAAGGAGAAATCGTTGCTTAGGAAGCCCGGAATGAAAATCAGAGGCAGTTTTTGATGCGCGATTAGCGCTTAATTGCGCATCGCTAAGAAAAAATGGCCAAAATGGAAAGCCTCAGTCCAGCGCATGGTTTGCAGTAGTTATTTTTGCCCGAAAGAAACAGAAAGGATCGAATTGACCAATTAAAGAGTATCAGAATAGAGTGAAAGGCTATTAAAGTCGAGTCATATCAGATTTAATAAGAATCACAACCACCTAAGAGCAGTAGAACAGACTAAGAGGTGCAGATAAGAGATTGAAGGCACAGTGATTGCAGATTGGACAGTAGAGCTACCAAAGGACACCACATAGCCTCATTTTTTGAAGTAGCTGCCCCCAGCACAGCATTAGATAGATATTTTTTACATTACTTGCAAGAGAAGTTAGGTTAATTGTAGTTATTTCCTCAGATCTTCTATCAGATCTATCTTTGTAGATATTTTGCCTATAAATAGAGCCCTGAACAATGTAATAAAGGTGGAGTAGTTGGTTGGTTGGTTGGTTGTATTTCTCAATCTAGACTTGCGCTGTAAATGTTAAGAGCTTCTGTAATGAAAGATTGCTGGAATGTTTGCATCTGAACTGGCTGGTTGTGCTTTGAATGGCTAAAGAGCTTGGTATGGAATTCTCGTGCTTGCTCACGGTTCAATAAGTCTTTCCTCCCTCTGTTTATCAGTTTATATGTACCTATATCATTTATATATCATAATCTAAGTTGCAGGAAGAAGGATTAGATCAGAACTGGTTTTCATGCCCTCTGTGCTCAATTCTTGTAACTTCTCTATGTTTTCCTCTGAATCAGTGATGAATATGAATTCTTAATTGAACATGTTTAAGCTATTTCCTTCACATATGAATGCTGTCTAGGAATTCTTCATTGCCCTATTCAGCCTTCATCCACTTTCCCTCTTTGGCCGAATGAGAGAAATCTTAACTGCCTCTCATCCCCTGACCTCCATTTCATCTTTGTTCCAGCATAAATCATTGTGCCATGTGTAGCTATCTTGCTCCATATTCCCCTCTTCTACCAAAGAAACCACATCCATCAGTTCCCATTCATGGACTCCATGCCCAATGGTTTGGACTTCTTACACTTTGCATGACAACTCTGCCTAAATAGATCAACCATCCCACCAAACTCAAACAAAACCCATGTACATCATATCTAGCCTAAAATCATCCTTTAAACAAAGCTAAATCCCAAAGAGAGAGCCCTCTCTGACTGCTGGTAGGCTAGGACCTGCAGTCCAAAGCCTAGTTTGTGGTTACCACGACTGTATTCCCTTAGGAGTCAAAGGGAACAACCTAAGTGATAACACCTGTAAACAGTAGCTTCCACTATTTCTCCTGAAGTAGCATCCTCCTTCCTCTAATTACCAGCTAGAGGAGTCTCCATGGGTTTACTATTCTCCATGTGGAATTTCCTAAGTATCTCGTTGGCATACTTTCCCTGAGATACAAACAACTCCCCATCTCCTTACCTTACCTCCATTCCAAGAAAGTAATGCATGAGCCCCATGTCCTTCATCTCAAACTCTCTTCAAAGGTATTCCATGCAAGATTTGATGAGATTCTCATCACCTGTCAGTATGAGATCATCTACATAAAGTACAACGATCAACAACTTACCTTCCACCACTATGTGATACAAGTTGGCATCCGCTTCACACTTCGTAAAGCCCAACCCAGTGAAGTAGCTATCTATCATGGTGTACCAAGCACGGGATGCTTGCTTCAGCTCACAAAATACTCTCTTGAGTCGGCATACATGCAACTCACAGTCCAAGGTTTCAAAACCTTCAGACTGCTCTATGTACACCTCTTCCTCAATCATGCCATTGAGGAAGGAAGTCTTCATAGCCATCTGATGGATCTTCCAACTGATCTTTGTTGATAGTGCCAAAATAGATTTGATTGAGGAGTACCTTGCAACAAGAGAAAAGGTCTCATCATAGTCAATCCCCTCTACCTGTGAAAAGCCATAGGTCACAAATTTGGCCTTATGCTTCTCGACCCTACCATATTCAG
The DNA here is from genome assembly GCA_000404065.3 of Pinus taeda. Classification (NCBI taxonomy): domain Eukaryota; kingdom Viridiplantae; phylum Streptophyta; class Pinopsida; order Pinales; family Pinaceae; genus Pinus; species Pinus taeda. Next base: position 20,645 of record APFE030991175.1, read on the forward strand.
CTTTCTTTACCTTATAAAGCCAATGGGAGCTCACAAATGACTTGTCCTACAATCTCAAGAACACATCCCAAACACTGTTTCAAACTATGGAGTCATACTCCTCCACCATCGCATCAACCCAAACCTACTGCTACACTGCTTCCTAAAAGGAAGATGGATCTGTCACAACATGTGCATCCATAAGTGCCATGTATCCAGTGTACCTCTCTGATGACCTCCTTTGTTTTCGCTGAGAAGAGGTGCTCCTATATTCTCCCGTGCATCATCCAACAATCTACCAACCTCTCTAGTGCACTTTCTTCCCTCTCTAGAAGACTCTGCCAGAGTGGATGTCTCCACTCTCTGAACTTCTACATGTGGCTGCTCCACATCAATTTAAGGCCCCCCAACCTTAGGAGCTAAAATCTCCTCATCCACATGTAGCTCAAACTCCCTCTCAAGGGATACTCATATGACCTTCTTCTCATCGAATCTAACATCTGTTGGCTTATATGGGCCTAACCCAAGTTAGAAAGAATTATTTAGCCAAACAAATCCTGCAGCTACCAGCCCTTTCGGCAACAGCCCGCCAAGCGCAGACTGAGGTCTCACTCGAGGTAGCAGGGGAGGGTGTCGGAACCAGTTTTCAACACCCTTGGGATGTCTAGATGTGGTCTGGAGCATTTTCACGCCGTTTTGCAGCCTCGCGCTACTTTGCTTCTACATAGATCCAGATCTGAGTTAATTCGTAATATTAATTACTTGTTGAGGTATTATAAATCAGATCTACTTAGTAGGGTCTTTAAGCAAACATTTATCAGATTTAACTAGTTCGCGCACTTAGAATAAACTCAGATTCACATACATTCATAACATAAGAATATCCGCATAGATCAAACAGTTATATTAACCATACAAAAAGCAAGATCCATGATAATTCAGATTTAACACAAAATTATAGAAGCAACTTATCTTTATTTCCACTTTATCACCAATACATCCAGATCTGCCCTGCGCACTCAGCTGCAAGGGTCCACGCACAGAGCTGTGGACTCTTCCAGGCCTCTATGCACATAGCTGCAGAGCCTCTATCCACTACCCAATACCCTCGACTCGAACTTACAAATGCTTTTCGACTTTCCTTCTCAAAAACCCATTCCACATCAGATCCAAGATCATACCCAAGAAAGAACTACCTTTCCCCCCATAAATCTACGTTGTATTTATACCTTCCTATGATCCGCAGATCGACTTACTTCCTATTATTCTATATTATTTCTTGGGCGGACCACCCTTTGACTCTACTTTTTACATTTCGCACTCCGCATATTTCGAAGGTTTACAATCTTATTACCCTAACTTCTAGGCTATCAGACCCAAAAATGTTACGCGGGACCTCTGCTACCCAACAATCCCCCAACACAATCATCGTGACTTGTCGCGAGTCATTCGTCGGTGTGGCGAGACGCGCTACCTTAGCTTCACAGTTCACCTCCCTCTGAGTGACGCTTGTCATCCTACTGCTTCTTCGTTGTCTCCTACAACGCTTCGTCCGGCTCCTGCTTCGTTGTTTCTACCAATTCTTGCAACTGATAATGCTCATTCTTCTCTGCTTGGTTAACACATAACACCCCCTCATAGGATTTTAGCTCGAGCAGGGGAGCTACATATGGGACCTCCTTGTACCCCTGCAACCACTTCTGATCTTCATATCTGTTGTTCACACTGTCGGCTGTAGCTTGTGTTGCAATTTTGCAAGACCTTTGCTACTGTCCACGAAATCCCAATCCTTTAGGTACCCCAGAGACGATGTATTAACTGCATCGCTACTAGTGGTCTCCCTCTTTCCGACCTTTCAATGTTTTGTTGTAGTTCGCCGACCTACCCCCGGGCGGGGTGGTGGCATCTGGACCAATTCTACTTCGTGTCTCCCCTTTTCCGGTACATACCCTACTATTGATGTAGCATTCTATGGGATGCCTGTAGCTGTCAACACCATGTTCCTTAGAGAGTCCTACCATTCCATCGACCATATCACCACCCTCGGGCTTACTCCTTGTGTAGAGATAATGAAAAATTCCATATCGATGACCAGCATATGTTTTCCAGAAGTGCAGGTCATCCGGTGGATGCCCCTTAGTGATTTATAAACGATTCGAGTTTCAAATTCACTGGTTCCCACCTGTTATGTCATCTTCATGTAAAATCTGTGGCAGCCCGTTCCATATCTGGCTCGTACTCCTTCTCTTAATTGTCCACCGCCTACTCATGTTTGCCATAATGCAAACATCTTGTCATGAATAATGACAGGAACAGTCACCTCTCCTCTTAGCAACGCATCAGCACACTCCTTGTTGTGCGACTGTAGCCTTTGTGGTTGGCCAAATCTATGCGTATCCTGGCAGTCACGCCTCTTTTCCCCAAACTGCTTTATCATCCCGCACTCTCTTTCAACTGGCTGGAGTGGTGAGACTGTCCCTCAATCGGTTAGTCAGGCAGTCAGCCCACCCGTGTAGAGCTTCAAGCAACTGCCATTCACTCGTCCCGGGAAGGGGTCTCCCTTGAGTTTGGCAAGCTGAACCGTACCCACTTCGGTAACTCCTTTGACGACATAAGGTCCCAACCAATGAATTCGGAGTTTTCCAGGGAATTTTTCGAACTTGCTGTCATATAGTAATACTAGATCATCCTCCTTGAAGGTGCACACCTTGATATGGCGATCATGCCACACTTTCTCGTGCTATTTATGTACTTGCTGATGGAAGCCAACCAAAAATCGTTCCTCCTCTAGTTCTTCTAGTTGCGCGAGTCGTTCCTCCAAATCCCTACAATCGACCATTCCTGTTATTGCCACGATCGACAGACTAGGCACAATATATTCCATAGGCATAATGGCCTCCTTGCCATAGACTAACCGAAAAGGTGTCTGGCCCATTAGCTTCTTGCACGTGGTTCGGTATGCCTATAGCACAACAAGGATGCGCAAGTCCCAGTCATTTCACTGCGCATTACAGACCTTGGTCAACGTGGTCCCAATATTTTGTTGAATGCCTCAATGGTCCCATTCGCTTGCAAGTGGTATGGCATACTCTATTGGTGATATATCTAGAATTCCTCAGTGAGTGCGCTGATTGTTTCATTCAGAAAATGTGTTCCCCGATCGCTCATGAGAATTTTATGACATCCAAACCTTGTCAATACGTTTTCAAACAAAAACTTCACAACTATCATAGCTGTGCAATCCTTAACCGGCTGTGCCTCTGCCCATCGGGTCAAATATTCTGTTGTGGTAATGATATAGTGCATGCTCTTCTTTCCTCACTGCTCGATAGGTCCTATGAAGTTGATTGCGCACTTCTTGAATGGTTGTAGCATCATCTGTGGCTGGAGCGACATTTCATCTCTCCGCGATGGTTTCCCCATCTGTTGACATACGTTGCAGGCTCGGTAGTATGCTTTCGAATCTTGATACAGAGTGGGCCACCATAATCTTGTGCGAAGAATCTTCTGGGCTGTGGCGTGACTTGCATAATGTCCGCCAGCAACCCCCCCATGGGCTTCGACCAGGATCTATTGTCGCTCGAACTCTAGGACATACCTACATAGTATTTCATCGTTGCCCATTTTGTAGAGGTGTCCTGCAATCACGGTGAAGTCCGCTACGCGTATCACCAATTCCTTCTTTTGCTCAATAGAATATCCCTGTGGCATGGTTCCTATGGTTAAGAAATGGATTATATCCTCAAAATGGCCATCCACTACGCGCATCGCATATAGTTGTGCATTCGGGAATCCGTCCTCTAAATTTGTGGGCTCTTCGCTGGTCTCAATTCGGGACAGGTGATCCGGGCTTGCATTTAGACATCCCGGCTTTATGACAACCTCAAAGTCATATTGCTGGAATAACAGAAACCATATAGTAATACTAGATCATCCTCCTTGAAGGTGCACACCTTGATATGGCGATCATGCCACACTTTCTCGTGCTATTTATGTACTTGCTGATGGAAGCCAGCCAAAAATCGTTCCTCCTCTAGTTCTTCTAGTTGCGCGAGTCATTCCTCCAAATCCCTACAATCGACCATTCCTGTTATTTCCACGATCGACAGACTAGGCACAATATATTCCATAGGCATAACGGCCTCCGCGATGGTTTCCCATCTGTTGACATACGTTGCAGGCTCGGTAGTATGCTTTCGAATCTTGATACAGAGTGGGCCACCATAATCTTGTGCGAAGAATCTTCTGGGCTGTGGCGTGACTTGCATAATGTCCGCCAGCAACCCCCCCATGGGCTTCGACCAGGATCTATTGTCGCTCGAATTCTAGGACATACCTACATAGTATTTCATCGTTGCCCATTTTGTAGAGGTGTCCTGCAATCACGGTGAAGTCTGCTACGCATATCACCAATTCCTTCTTTTGCTGAATAGAATATCCCTGTGGCATGGTTCCTATGGTTAAGAAATGGATTATATCCTCAAAATGGCCATCCACTACGCGCATCGCATATAGTTGTGCATTCGGGAGTCCGTCCTCTAAATTTGTGGGCTCTTCGCCGGTCTCAATTCGGGACAGGTGATCCGGGCTTGCATTTAGACATCCCGGCTTTATGACGACCTCAAAGTCATATTGCTGGAATAACAGAAACCATTTACAAATGCCCCCCCCCCCCAACATAGGCTATTCACTAGGTATTTTAATGCAAAGTGATTGGTATACATCTTAAAGTGGCCTCTGAGTAGATAGTGGTGGAATTTTTGAAGCATGTATACCATTTCTAATCCCTCTCACTCAGTTGTGGAGTAATTCTTCTCAGATTCTGACAACCGGTGACTTGCGTACACAATCAAATTGTCAATTCCCTTTGCTCCTGGTTGAGTAAGTAACACCCCCAACGCGATACATGATGCATTGACATGCACATGAAATTTGACATCCCATTTCAGAAAGACCAATATAGGGGCAGATGCCATCCTTTCCTTAAGCGTCTCCAGAATTTTGTTGCATTCCTTATTCCAACAATAAGTAGCATCCTTCTTCAGCAACTGTTCCATTGGAGCCGTGATCTGGGCACAACTTTTGATGAACTTCCAATAGTAGCTAGTGTGTCCCAATGTGGCGCGTAGTTGTTTGACACTTTGTGGTGCTTGCAGATTAGTATGATAATGATCTTTGCTGGATCCACCATCAGGCCTTGCTTACAGACCACATGGCCTAGCAGGTTCCTGAATGGGACAAGGAAAGTACACTTCTTTAGGTTTAACACAATCTGGTGTTGGCAGTAAGTATCCAGCATTAATTGTAAGCTCGCTATGTGGTGGTTAACCAGTCCGAACACAGTCTAGTCATCAAGATAGACCTCTAGGAACATGTGTATAAATTCCTTGAATGCCACTACCACTATTTGTGAAAATATCATTGTCGCATTTTTCAGTCCAAAGGGCATCACTGTGTACTGAAAGCAACCCCATTCAGTGGTGAACGTTGTTTTACTTCTATCCTCTGGCACGATCTTGATCTAGTGGTATCCTGAGAACCCATCCGTGAAAGTGTAGGCTTCCTGCCCCCCCACATTTTCCAGTACCTCATCTGTAAATGGTGTTGGAAACAGATCGTTAACACAGGCATCATTGAGACTCCTGAGATCTACGTAGATGCGAATCTCACCCTTCTATTTCTTCTCCTACACAACCATCGGACTTACCCAGTCAGACTCCTCGATTGGTTCAATGATTCCTACTACCAGCATCTTGTCCAACTCTTCATGGACCTTTGCTTTATATTTTGGGTTCAATTGGTAGGGTCGCTACTTAACTAGTTTCGCGTCTGGCTTCAATGTTATCTTCATCATTCCCAGGTCTCCTAGGATCCCTTTTAGCTCTGTGATTTTTGTTTGGAATAAATCTCAATATTCTCGAAGCAATTCGATGACCTTCTCCACTGTGGCGTTGTCCCAATAGTCCCCAATGGTTGCATACTTTGGCTCTTCTTCTGTTTCGATATTGACTTGTCTCATTTTCAACAGCGTCGTGATATCTGGATTTGCGATTACGGTTTTGCGCACCTCACGGCTCCCATCTGATTCTAGAATATTGACGTTTTATGGATCATCCTCATCATCTTCTACCTGGACATTATAGCATTCAAGAGCCTGGCTCAGCTGTCGCGACCAGTCGGGCTGCACAGTTTCTTCTAGTTCCACTGGCGTCTTGAAAATGGCAACCTTTACCAGCTGTAACGCATCGTCCATGAGATCCATCCATTGATCCTCAAAGAGAAATGTCGACAAAAACCTTTCACGCAAGATATCCCATTCGCTTGTGTCGTGTCAGAGCTCTGCTTCAATATACCCATTTCTAGAAATGACGTCCAGGGTGTGATAAAATAAGTACACCCATTTTGGTTGAGGTTCCTCTCCGTAGGCTTTGATCCATCTGGTAAGGTGCATGTGTGGGTCATCACGTCCATTGTATTTCTCTGTTATGCGTAGTTCCGGCTTCCCAAATCTGATGTTCATCATGCGCCTGCAGCCGCGCCAATCTTTGAAAGTCCCTTCATGTGTGCCCCACCATCACGCAGGTGTCACGCGCAATGCCCATCTCAACGCATCAAACCATTAATGCTCTAGTACTGCAATTTCAAATTTGATCAGGAATTCATCTATTATTGTCAGCCCATCATACGTCGACAATTCGTGATCTTGGGCCCTTACATAGTACAATGATTTAGTCACCATATTGTAGTGTAGTGTGGTCACTCCGTTCAACATGTTACGCCATCACTCGTCTTTTTCATCTGAATCGGTGGTGCAAGACTCTACATAGCCCCGTGATACTCTTCTATCTTCCGTTGTCTTGACCCATTCTTTCCTTTGTGCAACCATTCTGTAGATACCATCTAATTCATCATTGCTCTCTTTGTTGTGCAGGGATTCAATATAGCATGGTCCTTCTACCGGATCTAGCGGAATGACTACGCGGAGCGACTTTGTTTCAAATATCATTGCCTGCTTCTTTAAATTAATAACCCCATTCATGTAAGTGGCCCAGTCTATTCCTAACAACGCAGGATAAGGTGTACTTTCATCCACGATTTCAATCACTTCAAAGTCCATCCGAGCACTGCGCCGTCAATATCTATTGTAACTCCTTGCAGCCTTCCCATGGGCAGGACCTCCTACTGGTTTGCCATCTGCAATTGGATAGGGGACCATTGTAGTGTAAGCTTACCCATGCACTCCAAAGTTTGTTTAAGCAGTACGTTGGCATCTGATCCCAGATCCAGAATGACCTGATCCATCGCATAATCACCGATCTGTGATGTTAGTCGCATTTCCCTACCGGTCCATGACGCATGTCTTCCCAACTTTCGAACTATGCGAGGTTCACTCCATCCTGTGCATTTATTTATCAATTCTTGTAAGCCTTTAACTGCCCTGTTGCCACAAAGCAATTTTATACATGTCTCTAAAAAGGTAGTTATCATTGAGGGGTCCCTGTCTGGCTCAGGCTGATCCTTACTACCTGGGGTAGAGACCTGCGCAAAGCTCTCCCTAGCTTCCAGATATGTCTCCTTACCAGCCCCTACATCTTCCTTACTTAAGTTCCTTCTATCCACTCCTGTGGCCGTGCCACTTCTTAGTACCATGTTTACTTTGGGATCTTCCTCGCGAGGTTCGGACCTCATCATCTACATGTTCTAGGTCATTGCTAGTTGCGTGGCCCTTTTTGCACGAATCTGTGCTATCAGCATCGAGTAATCTATTAGCTCATGATCGAATTGCTCACAATAACTGCATGAAATTCTAGTTGGGTTGGTACAATCCTGCGTGTAATTTCTTGGACCTCTGCAGTTGTAACATATTAGCTTCCCGCGACCCCTTCCTAGCCCCATTCCACCCCGTCCTTTTCCACGGCCCTGGAACCCACCGCACGTGATCGTCGTGGCTAGATCCTAACCTCGCGCCTCAGTCTACATCCTGTAAGCAGGTGATTGGTCCATTAATAATTGGTAGCTATGACAGTCTCTTTCCTCGTGGCCCACCAATCTGCAAAAGTTGCAAAATAGCTGCTAGGGCGTCTGGTTGTATTTTGGCAGTAAATCACAGTTATCAGTGTTGTCTTTTCCTCCCACCTGACAGATTGCACACCAAAGTGGGGTTGTTGTGCTTGGGCCTGTCTGTGCCTTTGGTTGCAATGGTGTTGGTCCCCCATTGCCACATAATTCACTGAGACCGGGCAATGATCTTTATCGTGCCCTTGGCTCCTGCACTTTATACACCATACTTCCTCCCAGACTTCTAGTCGGGGTGCTTGTTCTTTTTTTAACTTCTTCATTTCCAAACACAAATTTTGGATTTGTGCTTGGATTTGCTGAACTCCCAACCCCGAGTCTTGTAACGGAGTTTTTTGCAACCTCATCGTTGTATCTAATGCTTCAGCCTCGGTTGAGATCTTATGTTGTGACAAAGCTGTCCTCAAATTTGGTGTTAAGGATGCCATAAACCAAGCACAGCGTTGCGCATTCGTTAATGTCATGTTTGCCTCACGAATCGTACTTTCCAGTCTTTGGTCCAAATCCCATGGGGTTTCACCAAGCATCATCGCGATCTCTTTGAACCCTATGATCGACTGTGTTTTTGACTTTGGCTGGCTAAACTCTTTCTATAGTTCAGTCTAGATTTTTGCTATCCCCACAGTTGGGTGATTGCTTGAGTACTTTATGTACCATGTCAGCGCCCAGTCCTACAGCGCACTAACTAAGGTAGCTTTTTTGATATTATCATCTACAATTCTATGTGCATTCCATACTGAGGTTAGCACAAACCAAAATTGTTCTGGGTCTTTGCTTCCTACCTCTTTGAATATCGATAGCTGGATTGCGCTCATCATTGTCAACTCTGCCAATGTATTCTAAACTACTACCGGTCCTAGTCCCTTTGATCCTTCAATTCTTTTTCTACAAAGACCCCACATTCCACATCAGAAACTCCTTAGGAAAATCTCAATCCCGGCAAAAGAACCATTTTTTGGCTTATGTGGGACTAACCAAGGTTCAGAAGAATTATTTAGCCAAAAAAATCTTGTAGCTACCGGCCCTTTCGGCAATAGCCCGCACAGCGCGGACTGAGGTCTCACCCAAGGTAGTAGGGGAGGGTGTTGGAACCAAGTTTCCGCACCCTTGGGATGTCTAGATGTGGTCTGGAGGGTTCGCACACCGTTCTGCAACCTTGCGCTGCTCTGCTTCCGTGTAGATCCGGATCTGGGTTAATTTGTAATATTAATTACTTGTTGAGGTATTATAAATCAAATCTACTTAGTAGGGTCTTTAAGCAAACATTTATTAGATTTAACCAGTTCGCGCACTTAGTAAACTTAGATTCACATATATTCATAACATAAGCATATGCGCATAGATTAAACAATTATATTAACCATGCAAAAATCCAGATCCGTGATAATTCAGATTTAACACATAATTACAGAAGTAACTTATCTTTATTTCCACTTTATCACCAATACATCTGGATCTGCCCTATGCACTCAGCTACAGGGGTCCACACACATAGATATGGAGTCTTCCAGGCCTCTGCACACATAGCTGCAAAGCCTCTATCCACTAACCAATACCCTCGACTCAGACTTACAGACGTTTTCCAACTTTCCTTCTCAAAAACCCATTCTACATTAGATCCAAGATAATACCCAAAAAAGAACTGCCTTTCCCCCCATAGAGTTGTGCTCTATTTATACCTTCCTATGGTCCATGGACCAACTTACTTCCTATTATTCTATATTATTTCTTGGGTGGACAACCCTTTGACTCTAATTTTTACATTTCGTGCTCTGCATATTTCGGAGGTTTAGAGTCGTGTTACCCTAACTTCTAGGCTATCAAACCCAAACTGTTACACAGGACCTCTACTACCCAACAATATCCCTGCGAACCACTGTCATCTGACTCACTGGCATATACACCCGATAGTTGTGGGGTGTATCAGTGTACCCCAAAAAGATCCCCAACTCTACTGTTGGCTCAAGCTTCTTCTATGCATCTTTGGTCACATGGCAATAAATTGATGACCCAAAAATCTTGAAATGACCAACATCTGGCCTCTTACCGGAATAAGCCTCCTCAGTGTCTTCATCTCAAGTATCCGATGTGGGCTATGGTTCTGAACATAAACTGCTATGTTTCATGCCTCAGGCCACAAGTGTATTGGTGGGCCCTGATCATGCAACATATCCCTTGATGCCCCTACTATTCTCCTATTCGTCCTCTCAGTAATCCCATTTTGTTGAGGGTTATGAGGTGCCGTTAACTCTCATTTAATCCCTTCCACTGCACAAAATTTCTTAAAGTCATTGGAGACATACTCACCACTATTATCACTTTGTAGAGCTTTAGCCTTCTTGCCAGAATCCTTCTCTACCAATGCTTTCAACTCATAAAAATTTGTGAAAGTTTGATCCTTTTTCTGCATAAAAAATACCCAGCATTTACGAGAATAGTCATCAACAAATATAACATAATACCTTTGTTTGGCGATGGATGCTGTTGAGAATGGTCCACACACATCTGAATGGACTCTCTCCAGAATAGACTCTGCTTGATTGTCTCTATCTCTAGATGAAGACTTGATGTATTTTCCCAAAGTACAACCCTTTCATGTATCAACTTTCTTAAGCATACCTTTGGGAAGACCAGTAGAGATTTTCTGCAATATCTTCAAAGCCCCATGATTCAAGTGGCCCAATCTCCTGTGCCACAACTCACCGACATCTCGGCTCAACATATTTTCCTATTTTGAACTCAAAGTAGCACAATCCTCTACCTCTATCTTATAAAGATTTTGAACTTGAATCCCTATCTTCTTTACTTTACCCATGACTATTTGTCAAAGGAACACCTTTCCTTTTGAAAAGATCACATCATAGCCTCTATCCTCAAGCATGGCAATGGATACCAAGTTCTTCATCAATCCGAGTACATGCATAACATTCTTCAATGTGAGTGGAGCCGCATGCTCACTCTGAAATGTAATAGTGCCCACACCAGTAACACTATACTTATTGTCATCACCCATCTCGATATGAATCTTGAGATCTTTCTCCTCTAGTTCACTGAATAACTCTTTGTCACTAGTCATGTGGAAAGAAGCTCTACTGTCTAAGTACCAGACACTTCCCATCATTGAAGACACCATGCATGCAATGAGGGAAAAGTCAAATTCAAATTGGGAGGGCAAAGCCTCACTTGCTTCTCCTCCTGAGGGCTTCTCCTTGGACTTCTTCACTAGAGAATTTTTAGAAAAGTGTCCCATCTTGTGACAATGAGAGCATTTAACTTTCGTCGTGTCCTTCCTCTTACCTCCATAATAAGAATCTGATTTGGAATGGGAAAGTTTACCTTTCCCCTTCCTCTTATTAATCGCTAAGGCACATTTCTCTTCATCATTAGTCTTTGATGAAGAGCCATTCTTGGTGTTCCTTCTGATCTCATCCTACATCAAATCCAACCATAGTTGTTTCCAATCTAGCAGCTTCTCCCAACCATTGATAGAGTCCTGATAACTATGCCAACTTTTTGGGAGTCCAAGAAGAGCAAGCCTCACCATATCCTCCTTGGAAACCGTGATTCCAACACTTCCAAGTTCATCCTGACATTGAGTGAACTTGGTCAATTACTTTGGAATCATCTCGCCTTTCTCCATCTTGATTTTACGAAGTTTATCCTTCAATGGCAACTTCCTTTGATCACTGCTATTCTAATACAAGTACATCAATGTTTTCCACATAGCATGTGGGGTTTCCTTTCCATGGAGACTTGACACAATATGATCTCGAACTCCCTCAAGGATTATCTGCCTTTCCTTCACCACACACTTCTTCCACTTAGCCAAGTTTTGTGCATCAGTGGCTGTTGGCTTAAGAATTGCTTGTTCAAAAAATTCCTTAAAGCCATTATCCTCTAGCACAACCTCCATCTTGTTCCTCCAGGCTATGAAATTCGAGTTTCCTTCCAAGCATACTTAAGCCTCAACCCATGGAATGCCATCTACCGATCTTGAAGTATGTATTTCAAATTTGACTTTCACTTGAAACCCAGAAACTCAAAACTTCGAAATCTCCTCTAGAGAGCTGATTTTAAATTAGTGATATCTCCCTCATCTGAATTCCAATTCGGCCGATGTTTTTTTTTTTGAATTTGGGTATCTTTTCCCAAGGAATCTAGATCTGCAATTTTTTCTGAAAATTTTGTACGGAAATTTTCAGATCTTCCTTGAAAACTCTCGGCCCAAAAAGCAATCTTTCTCTGCTACCATGTAGAAAATCCTGTAGATTCACAAGCTAATGCAATTTTCTAAAGCAAGAGACAAGAATCTACTTCCACTCTTTACATCGGAAGCCCATAAACATCGAGCAAACAATAATCAATAGAGGAAGAGAATCAAAAGTACATAACACAATAAATATCCCAGGAAAGCCACAACTCAAAACCCCACTATCTATTTTGTATTAATCCAAAAAATCGTGATGAAATTACAATGCTTGTTCTCTCTAGAACAACCCCAACACTCAGAAAATTTAATCTCCAACTCATAAGCAAGCTCAAGGCCAAATCGTAGCCTCTTCACAAGATTTCCAAGTCTATATTCCAATGTATAATTCCTATGAAGGATAGCTTGTATTTAAAGGGAAATAAAGCCTCTAAAAACTGTGCAATCCCTCAAGGATCAGTCCCTGAATTCATGCACTATCAGTGCAACTCAAAAAAATCTAAAACAAATAGTACATTGTCCCCACACTCTAGTCTCAAATGTGTCTTTCTCATAATTGACATGCATGAGTTTCTAATGAGTAAATATTCAATTAACTAGAGTAGAACTGGCGGAGTTCATTAGTGTCACCACTGACTGTTAACTCACTATTAGTTCTCTCAATCTATTTGAGAACTAATTTAACTAAACTGACTAATGAAACTGAGTCTTATATTTTACAACTCACAATTAACTCACACTGGACTCCTACAAGGTAGGGAGAACATATACATGACTTCCAAAAGAATTCCAACTTGAATTTCCTAAGTTAAGTTTAATAAACTTAATTTAACTATTTTAAGTTTCTATGAGAATAGAATTCGAATCTAATTCATACTTTAATTCAAGGACAAATTAAATTGAAATTTCTTCTTGCCATTTCTCAACAATACCTTGCATTGTATCTCAAGGGAGAGACTTGCATAACCCAAAAGGAGTAACTTATATTACTGTCATACCTTGGGAATTAATTCACATCAGTGAACCTTAGAGAAACTTGGATCACAAACCCGCATTACAGTCATGGCTAGGAGGGAAACTTGCATAACTATTGTAACTGTCATAGCTTACTTCTTCACATCACTATTTGTCACCTTTATTTCAGATCTTTGTCAGATAGTAGAGAACTACAAAAAATGTTAGTATAGATGTTTTTCGAAGTTGTACCGAAAACCATCACTTTAGTTAATGGTGACAAATAACCCTAACAACAACAAACATAAGTGAATAAGCTGCTAACACTCTTTGAATATGCAAAACACACGTTAGAAAAACCTGCAAAGAAAAATTATGCAAAATAGAAAAGTAGACAACATAAAATAACACAGTGTAAACCCAATGAACATAAAATGATTTTATCATTAAAAAAAATTAGATTACACTAGGTGAGGATAATATGCCGACTTGGATCTATAAAATCCCCTTTGTGGGATGGGTCCCTTGCTACCTTGTGCTTCAACTTCAACTCTCTCTCTCTCTTAATGGATGCAATGGGAAAAAAGTAAATGGTGATGGCTTGAACTTAAAAGTGGGAGCTCAAATGTCACAGGATGATAATGACGACGATAAAGTGGTCATGTGCAAAATGAGAAGAAAACCTCTATATTTATAATAAAATATTAAGATAGATCTAGATCTAGAAAAATAATAATCATAACTTATTAGACCAATTGAAGATCTAGCCATTAGAAACATTTTATTATCTTTTAGAGAGGGAATGATTATTTGAAATGATCAAATATCTTTATTTAGTAAACTAACTCAAAAAATAATGATTTATTGAGTGAATTAAGGAAAACGGTTAAAGTAATTACTAAACAAAAATGATTTATTAACTACTTTTGAGGGGATAAAGTCAAAATAAAATAGAAATAATTATTAAATAATGATTTAACAATTATCTCATGAGAGAAATGGGAGATGAATGTGGAATAATAAATAATGATTTATTTAATTATTCTTGAGTGGTTAAATAAAAAATGCTTAGAAATACTCATTAATTAATGATTTAATAATTATTTCGAGAGAGTAATAAATAAATAATGATTTATTTAATTATTCTCATGGGTTTTTTGGGATTTTAATGAGGAATAATTTAGGAAAATGGTTCACTAAATTATTTATCAAGGTGAAAGTGGGTTTTAATGTGTAAAAAGCATGCTACATGGTGTATTATGATCAACCTAGTAGGAAATGGCTAGGTGATCATTTTTTGGGTGATAACAGATTGCCTCCCAACATAAGAGTGTTAGAAGCATATCTTATGACTAAAATACATTCTAGGTTCACTTTCAAGAGACGACAAAAGTGGATATATATATATATATATATATATAGAGAGAGAGAGAGAGAGAGGAATTGAAATTGGAGGGGGCGAGACCTACTTGTCAAATAGAAGTATCCTTTATGATGAGTAAAAGATCTCAATGAGGTGGGGGAGGCATACCCATACCCACTGAGATAAATAAGTACAAATGATAATGGTGCACCTACCAATTTGGGTTTGAGAAACATAGTACATGATACATGATTCAATGGCATCAATGTGCCATAAAGTAATGCAACTATATAATGAATCCCATATACATATTTGCATGGAAGATAGAGGCTAGGAATGATACAATGAAAGCTGGTGAACTTTGTACATAGGAAAAACTTCCCCCAAACTGATTTAAGGGGAGGAGGGATCACAACCAAAGAAGCCCTACTGAATAGGAAAGGGCTCTAAAGATTTGATTGGACCATCTAAAACATAGTTGCATGTTGTGGGCTCTCTGATTGGTGGAAACCAAGCCAATCAAATCTAGGGAACTACATCTAAGGCTGGATCATGATTTGCTGACATTCAGGCATGTGGTGGACTACCTGAAGGGCCACCCCCTCATGATGTCTGAAACATCTCATACATACCTGGTAAATGTTGGGAAAATTTACTGGATCATTGGACCATCAAGTGTATGATTCGCAATCATGTTATAATGAGATGGAGTCAAGCACACGAGAAACAACCAAGTCAAAGGGAATTGATGATTCCCTTTGCTTGATCTGAGGCACCGAACAATGATGAAGGATGGAAGCAAGCTATACCACCCACTAGACCACTCTCCTGGAATAGATGTGTTGAAGTCATCAAAAGAGGGCCTGCCATAGTTGAGGCAATGAGGCGTCCTCAACAAAGGCATGAGGATCATAAAAATGTGACCAATAAAGAGTAACACCAGGGATGATAATGGGGAAATAAGGGGATTGGTGGACTGATGAGTTCCCTTTTCAAAGCATAATATGCAAGGTTGACCTGGAAGCTACTGACACAATTCTAGAGGGGATGGTCAATTACTCATACAAATGCTTTTCAAAGACAGATTAGGATAGCTACAGGCCAAATGTGAGAAACATGGGATGACTATGACACACAAAGGGATAATATGTTTTAACAAGATTTAATGGGATTTTGAACAAAATTTGTATATAAGGGTGACTCATCTCTGATGCCTTGAGCAAGGGTGAGTCAATGATGTTTCCACATGGGAAAGGCCCATAGGGGACCATAAAAGCATGAGAAAATAGTGGTTACTCATGAAGAAACGTTACATATAAGTCAACAAATGCAAAGATAAAGTGGTGCCATAGTATAAGTGACTCATATGGATATATTAAGTTCTAATAGGTAGCAAAGTGAGACCTCCTAGAAAAATTGGCTTCTTGGTCAGGTTTCAAAATGAAGGAAGAGCCATTATAGAGCTAAGGGAGATTATTCTAATGGTGTAGACAATTTGTCAAACCGAGCTATGGTCTGCTTATAATGGCCAAGGAAGAAATTAGGGGTTTTGCTATAAAAGGGATTCTTGCCCCCAAATATAATTCATTTTTGCATTGAATTATTTAAAAATTTTGAGAGGAGGAGAAAGCCCTAAATCTTAGTGAGCTCATAGAGGAAAAACCAACCGTTAGATTTTAGGTCAACTAATTTTAGGTTGGTGAGATAACCCTAGTCATCAGCTTCTATGGATTGGAGTTCTAGACTAGGGTTTTATTTGGTTGAGGGAAACCCTCTTCTTTCCTCATAGTTGCAACACAATTGTTTTCTCATTTCCTACATTGGCCAGTGCAGGAAAGGGGTCAAAATTTGCACCCTAGTGCAAGTTTTGAGGGAAATTTTTTTTCTGAGGACCTATTGAGAGGAGGAAGATGGGGGTTTCTTGGAACTTGAACCTTAGGTCTAGAAATATGTTTGGGTACTTTGGAGTTTAAAAATATGATGGTATTTTGTCGGTATGACAGAGCATAAAGTGTTATGGAAAGAACGAGAATTTGATGATCTTTTCTCTCAAATTCAAGGGAATGGTTATCACTATAAAGACTTCACATTTTATTTTTTTTAGAAAATGTTGACAGTTGTAGTGTCAATATTTAAAATTGTAATAAACAGGGAAAATTTTCTGATAGCGGGGCTATCAACATTTTTTGAAATCCAATATGGCCTTGAGAAAGAAATCACTGACAATGAGGGTAGCACCATTTTTCGTTTTGGCTGACAAACCAATTGTTCACACCAAAATGAGTTTTCCAATTTAAAAAGTGGTGGTTATCCTGACAACATCAATGTCAACAATTGTGTTTAAATGTATCTCCATTATTTTCGAACAGGAAAAGTACAGGGTTATATCATGTTTTATCCTCCATAATTAGTAAAAGGGTCATGTAACACATTCTTTCATATGATGAGAATAGTATTCGCAATCATAGTCAGGAAATGATTTGATCTTGCACTTACCTTATGTTAACTCGACCGTATGTTAAACCGCCTCATATGTTTACCTCGACCATTATGTCAAGCCAACTTAATATAACCTATAACCAATTAGTTGCTAATTAATCTAGGATTTTTCACACTTGCCATTTAGAGATATTTTCGTTGTAGGGCTTCACTATCAAATCCTAGGGATAACATACACCATAATGGGAAAATGGGGTAAGCTAGACTAGACCGAGCCCAAGAGGTTGGATTTGCTGGACATCTACCCTGATATTCTCCATTTTTTTCAGAAAGCAGGGTGGCGCAAATTTCTCTATTGGTGTTTTGACTACCACAACTTGGTGGCTCAATATTTTTTACAAGGGTTTTATGGGAACCATGTGGAGGTGGGAGGTCTGTTGTTTGAATTTACAAAGATCACCATTGCTGAGGCCATGACCTTACTGATGGATGGTGAGAATATATAGCACATTCACATTTTGGCAGGAATCAATGTTCCCTTATTCTTCAAAGAAGAACACAGAGGGTAGAATTGGTGGGATGGAGTTCAAAAGGAGTGGCTATAAGACCAGTGGTATGTCCCCCTATGCTTCTGTCAACAATATTTATCCTGTGAAGGTCGATACAATCGAGTGAACTTGTATCATTTTTATTTTCTAGCTCATTTAGCTGGACATATCATAATTAATCCATGCTTTTACCTGTTAGAGAGCCTGAGACATATGGTTGCTAGATACAGAGCCCGAGTTAATACTTCGTTTCATTTCATACACCATAAGGCATTAATTAAATTGTTGATAAAAAACTAGTTATCTAGATTAGTGAGAACATGGAATCATTTCCTTTTCTAAGGAGATTTCCAAGCTTAACCCATTAGGAGAAAAAGAGGTAGACCATGCACTACCAGAAAGGTGAAGAAAACAAGAGGCCAGGCTCCTGTTGAACCCCCTACCAGTCACAAAACCCTTGGGATCCCATCTACCTCATTTGGTCTGAAGATCCCTAAGGTATATCAGAGAAAAAGTGCCTGACTTCACAAAGCAGAGTCTACATCCATGGAGAATGTAGCAGTTGGTATTGACTCTTCCCATAATTCATCCATACCCTTAGAAGTTTCCCCTACAGACACAACTGAACTAGAAAATACTAAAGTGAAAGAACTAGAGTAACTAAAGGGAAAAATCATGAGATATAAAACAAAGAAGAGGGGCCTTCACATAGTGTATTCAAGTAGGGAAACAAACATATCAAACCAACTAACAAATTGAGATACGATATCAAACTTAAAGTAACCCAGAGTTGGAAAAAGAGGTAATCGATATTGATGATATGCCCCTAAAGGACTTGATTATTAACAGGAAGAAGAAGAATACAGACTCCAAGAAGAGCCGAAACAGAGAGACTATGAAAAGAAGACACATGGAGACCAGAAAAAATAAAAAGAAGATGTTGGATAAGGTAGATGTGTTTCTTGAAGCTACTAGTACCCTCGGCTAGGATGCCAGGGTATTAAGACTTAGATTTTTCCTACCTATCCAGTAAAAAAAAAGTTTCCACCTTGTCGTTGACAGTCAACTTGATAGTTTTTATACATAACATAATAGTCAAGAGAGCTAGCAATATCATTGTAAGAATTTTTTTAAATCTTGATAGAGCCACTGTTAGCTATTTTGAACTAAAAACTACGAATAGTAGTTGATAAGAAAATGATACAAGAGAAAGGCTGACAATCTACCTGTTAGAAATTTTTGGGCAAGCGAGAAACAATGACATCTCCATTTTCAGAAATATCTAAATAGATGGAAAGGCTGACCTCCCAGTTGTCATAAAAAACTATTAACATAAAGCCAGTAACGCTAACATTTTCATTATGAATGTTTTTTCCAACATAATTGAAGGAAACCAGGATGAAAAAAGGAGCAGTTTTGATAGAGTTTGCAGAGGGACTTGTTTCTCTGGTGAGGAGGATGAGCTATAGTTTAGGGACCCATTATACTTTCAAAGGAGGCAGTTAACCAAATATTTTTTTTTTCCTAAACATTAGCATATTTCCCTATAGTTATTCTAGGAAAGACAAAATATTTAAGTTTATATTTTGCATACATGAACTAGAAAGATATTTAAAATATCTCCGTTTTTGTAATTATGTGGTGATTATTATCATGCAAGATATTATGTAAGCCTTATATAAACAGTTTATGAATAATGAAACAAGGTTTGAATTTAATAGAAAAACATATTTACAGTTTGATATATTTGAGCAATCTTGAATATATTTACAATTTTTAATGAGGAATTTTTAGGAAACTAATATGTTGCATTTCCTTGTTAGTACTTCTTTGTTATGCAAATTCTCTTTAATGTCTAAGAAGATTAGTTTATAAGATTGGATTTCATTTATGCTCCTCTCTTGTATTATCAACCATTAGTATTTTTTCTTCTAGCCATTTAATACTTTGTTTCCTTCTTGTTCCTCTTTCTTCCAATTTTCGAAACAGTCAAAGGACTTGTTGCTTTCATGCTTTGTGCAGTTTGGTCATTGGATATATAATTTCATTTTTTTAAAACTGGACTCCATGCCCAATGGTATGTTTTGAAAACTACCCAACCAACTTCATCTTAGATGTAAATTTGGCCACCTGAACTCAATTGCAAAAAAACTTCTACTACAGTGACCATAGAGTAGTTGAGTTTTATGGAGAGATCCTCTCCAGTTTGAAGGGACAACTTTCAACCTAAAAGTGGTTTTCAGGTTACCTTACGGTGTTTCCCTATAGCCAGGGTTTTCCCTAAGAGATAACAGGAACCAAGCAATCATAGGGACTCTTGCATGATATGGGTTACTTAAGATCTTTGAGAACCCACTGATGAGGATAGGTGAGCCATTATTGTCCTACATAGTGAACTATTGGGATGTAGACCAAGAGGAATTTGTGATACAAAGTCTGGAGATCAAGGTAAACATCTAAGACATTTAATTCTTAACAGGATTACCACTTTTAGGGTGGTTAGTGACATACATTTGGTGCTTCCTCGAGGGAGGCATGCAAAGGAGTTTTTGGAGTGTCATTGTGTGTCAAGTACTCGAATAAAGGGTTTGAGTATCTAGATATAAGATTTGGAGTGACTAGAGACATAGGCTATAGCTATAGTAGTGTTGTGCATATTGGGTATCCATGATTCCATAGAGTCACTAGAGGGAATATTATTCTAGTGGAGAGTGTTCTCAAAGGGACCTACTATGGGTGGTCCCAAATGATATTAATGGCACTAAAGTGCCAATTGAGTATGTGCAAGTGAGCTAAAAATGGGAATTGTTCATTTGGGACAATATTGTGCTCATTCTTCTTTGATAATATCCCTAATCTCTGACCACATGTACAGGTGTCTGATGGGGGTGCACAAGAGCCCAAGATGCACCATTGGGGATAGCTTCTATAATGAGCAAGAGGAGGGGGAGTCATACGAGTGTTATGAATTGAGATTTTTTCCCATTGGGATCAACTACCTATCTACGTAGGTGATTATCCAAAACTTCCAGGGAGAACCTAAGCTACCACTTCCACCAGGATGAGCATGGGGACCAGATGGTATGTGTTAGATGCTATATATTGGTTTCATTTGTAGGTTAAAAAATAAATGTATATTTTATTGATTATCAAATGTATGACATGCATAGATAACATCAGTGAGGGAGACACAATATATGGGGTGAGCTATAGCAACTAGAGCTACATATCAAAGAAGGTTGACATCTCAACAAAGGCTAGAGAGTGATGCATTTTAGAAGGCCTTTAGTGTAGGCCCAACAAAATACTGAGTGGTGTGATAGAGCATGGATGGCATGAGATGGAAGATCAATACACTGATGCATGTGTGAATATTCCCTCTAGTTGGTGAGCTATTCTGAGGGGCACAACTATGGTTTGTCAAGATGTTAGATACCTATGGGTTGGGGGAGTGGCCCCACTGGGCTATGATCCTCAAGAGGTTAATGATCAGATATAAGGGTGTATATTCCCCTAGTTTTGTATATATGGTTGTAACATGTTATGGACATGTCAAATGTATTTAGAATAATGGACTCTAAACATTTATTATGGATGTTTTCATACATAATATGATTATGCATGGTTTTATGATGTTGTCACTATTTGATACTCATTGTTTCCTTATTATATATGCATGTGATAAATGCCAATTCAGAATATTGTTTGCAATGGTATATGCATAACTATTTTGGGCTCTAGGAACATTATTGAATGAAATGGATTAAAATTCATGTGCCAAAAGATTAACTCATAGATATTTTCTAAATAGGACAGGTTTACACACATGATAAATGCCATTCAATTGCATGACGAGAAAAAAGGAATCAAGACAAACATGAAGGTGAAGGATAAGATTATCAAGGGAATCAACTAAAAAAACTATCGCTGCATCATATTCAACCTAATTTTTGGTGGAAACTCTGATGCATACACCATTACAGTGGACCAATGAATGCAAAGGGGAGAAAATGGCCCAAGGTGCTGAGGCTAGATTCCTCGAGATGTGACTCGCACCATCAACATAGCTAATATATGGTGTGGTTAATGGATCCATCTGAAAGGTGAAATAAGACAACCAATGAGAGGATGAAAGATGCAACCTATCTAAGTCAAGGCAAAAATAAATTAGAAAAAGATGCATTCCAAAGGGAAACACTATGGGTAGAATTTCTTCATGTAGAGTGCATTATGAGAGTTTGGAAAAATTTCTCCTTATGGGCCCTCTAAAAGATATGCTCCCCTTCCCAAAAATTTACAAATGATATAGGGATCATGCCATAATGGTTTGAATTTTCCATGTCCTGTGACATCATGGGCTCGACCATAAACAAGAATGAGGTTGAATTCATGGTAGGTATGAGGGTGTAACTTACAGTCATAATGGGATTTGGTGTGCCTTTTATCCACTTCTATGGTTTGCAAAGCAACTCAACGGTCTTCATTGGCATGTTCTTGCATGATGAGTCTCTATTCTAAAGGTTGGGTGTATGGGAGGAGTTTGGCGACAAGGTGAAGGGATGTAATCTCACACTCGATTGGTAAGACTGCCTCCTCTCCGTGAACAAGATGGAAATGAGTGAACCTAGTGGCATTTTTAATTGATTTTCTATAGGCCCATAACATAGGAAACAACATTAAATTACAATTTGTCGTATGTTTATTCATCGCCTGCTAAAGCATGGTTTTAAGGATTTTGTTAATGACTTCAACTTGTCCATTCCCATTATGGTAATAATATGATGAATATTGATGCTCAAAACCCAATACTGAGGATAACCCATGTTATATCTCATCTTTAAAGTGTTGGCCATGGTTAGAGACCAATTTTTTCATAACCCCAAATCGAGTGATGACATGGTTAAAAAAGAAGAGGGTTGCAGTAGTTGCTGTATTATTAAACATTGGCATGGATTCACTCCATTTGGTAAAATAGTCCAAAACCACAATAATGTATTTATGGCCATTGGAATAGGTAGGATGACACTCCATGAAACCAATGGAAAATTTGTAGAAAGAACTAGTTGTGATAACATGGTGTAAAGGAAGAGGAGGAGCTTGAGCCTTAGGGGGAAAAGTTGGCAATTGGGAGAGTGTTTGACTGCCTTAATGTAATCGCTAAAGAGAGAAGGCTAAAAGTAACCATCACGCATGATTTTGTGGGAAGTGGCCATTCCAAAAATATGACCACCACAAGCGCCACTATGACAAGAATTGAGCACTTTCTCAGTTTTAGCATGCATGAGACAATGGTGAAATATAGTGTCAACACCATGACGATAAAGGTCATCGCTTATGATAAGGTAGCAAGGGGCTTGGTGTCGAATATGACATCGATCATTATGAGTGAGATGGAGGGAAAATTTTTGGGTTCGGAAATAAAGATGTCACCATACCATGGGTTGTCAGAGGATATGGAAAATAATTGTTCATCTAAAATATCATCATTTACTGGTTGATATTGCGTTCCTATAGGAAAGTTGGATATGAATTCAGCGAGAGCTAATACTTTCCTATTTTTAGGGATTACAAATTCCAAGTCACATTCTTCGAGGATGACTATCCATCGAGCATACTTCCCATTTATGATCCCTTGACTCAATAAGAAGGCCATTGAGTTTGAATTTGTAATGACCTTGGTGACACATGCGAGGATATAATGACGAAGTTTCTAGATCGGGAACATAATAACCATAGCCAACTTATCCTCATGTGAATAGGAAATAGGGGGTCCACTAATATTATTTCTCACATTATAAATGACATGTTCATTTATGGCCTTGTTTTCTTGTAATAAGAGCCTAGTGACTGCATAGGTGGAGGTCGAGATGTACAATATGAAATCATTCTCAAAATTAAGTAGGCTAATCAAAGGAGTGGAAGTGAGAGCGTGTTTAAGGGCATCAAAATACTATTGAGCTTATTCATCCCAAATGAATGAAATGTTAGATTGCAGGACTCTAAGAAACCCTTTAGCAGTGGTGGTATAATCAGGAACATATATACTAAAAAAAATTGGCTTTTCCTTGGAGGCTCTGCAACCAGAAAAGGTTGTAAGGAGGAGGAAGTTTAAGAATGGCTTGAAATTTAAGAGGGTTCATTGATATCCCGACTTTGGACACAATGAGGCCCAAAATTAGACCAACAGGAACGCAAAAGACACACTTAAGAAGATTAAGGTGAATGTTATACTTCCAACATCATAGGAAGATGGTACATAAATCATCAAGGTGTTGCAACCGAAGCTTGGAACAAGCAGTGAGATCATCGAGATATAAAAGGATAATGTGAGCCAAGTCATGAAAAAAATAAGACATGGAGCATTGAAAAATGGCCCCAACATTGTTTAGACTGAAAGGCATGACCTTATAAGTGAAATTTCCCCATAGACTAGTAAATGAAGTTTTATGTTGATCTCCAAAGCAGATACTAATCTAGTTGTACCCAAAGAAGCCACCCATAAAGGAGAGAACCTCATGCTCTGCACACTTGTCGATGATTTGGTTAATGAAAGGTGTGGGGAAATTATATCTTGGACAAGATTTTTTCATATCATGAAGTTCCATATAGAAACAAAATTTGCCTTGTTTCTTCAAAATGGGAACAGGTTTGGAGATCCAAGAAGTATACTCCATAGGGTAGATGAATCTGGCCTTCTTGAGCTTATCTATTTTAGCCTTAATGGCATCATGTTAGTAAGGATGGATATGTCGTTTCTTCTGATAGACAAGAATGAAATCTTACCAAGTGTCAATATGATGTTCAACAATGATTGGATCAATTATGGGCATCTCAGAGTAAGAAAAAGTCAAAATATCATGGAATTATTTGAATAACTTAGTGCAAGCCTCAATTTATTCCAGGGTGCACTATGCCCCCAATGTGATGTTTTTTTCAACACCAAGTTTTTTCGAGATTTTAATCTTAATGGTGGGTGAAATGTTTATCATGTTACCTTCTTCGAAAGAATCTAGTGCAGGAATACGATTTTTAAAGCAATCTACTTGACCATGGATAACATCTTTTGACTCCATTGTCTATTGATCATGTGATTGTTGCAGAAGGAAATATGCATGATGGTGCATATTGACAGAAAGATAATTAGGAGTGGTCACGGCTTCCATATTGTCTTCATCAAAATGAAATATGGGGGGATGGGAGGAAGATGTATCATTTGATGATGATGAATTACCTGGGGCATCACCATGGGAGACAAGGTTAAAATGTGCATAGTAAAAAATAGTGGACAAATGACTAGTGGATGTATAATCCACCGATGTTGAGACCGAAGTGTCTTAAGAGGATGGTTCTAAAGAAGCACAATCATAAATTCCCAGGGATTTTGAATAATTCGATCCAATAGATGATGATAGGTAAAGGATGGATGTGGAGTTATCCATCATTTCAACATCAAGAGGAGGGATCATGATGGTGGGTTGAGAAGCCTCTTATCTAGGTGAAGAATTGTTACCAAGATCTGTAGGTAGAGAAGGAGGAGGGCCATTATGAGTAGTATCTAGTTCACAAGAACATGAAGTGTGTCATGAAATATGTTGAAATTAGGAAAATAATGAGACTAATATCCATATGCATCGCACAAAGCGCAAGGATGGTTCATGCATAATGATTTATTGTTATTGGTAGATTCAGGTAATGTGACTTATACCTTAGGAACATTAAGGTTGGGTTGAATGCTGGATGCTCTTAATATGAGGAAGATCATGGAAATTTTTATTGGCATGGCCATGAACATCACACAAAGCACATGGATGGTTAGGCTTCAATGGTTTATTAAGAGTGGTTGTCGCTTGGGTTTCCTTGTCCTTGCCCCCTTTCTTTTGGATTTCCCCCCTCACTAGATGGTTTTGCAATAAGAGTGACTTCATGTTGAGGTTGTTGTGGAAATAAATAAAAGGAAGGGTTGGTAGCAATGCGTTGTACTAGAGTCAAAGCCATGTAAGGTTTGATTTGGTCAGAAGTAAGGCTTGTAGGAGGATCGATATACCTAGTTGGGATCCCCAAAGTCATGTTAGGAAGGCTCAACATATCCATTAGAGGAGTAGAAAACATTGTTAGTAGTGGGAATACGAAAGGTATATTACCAAAGGGATAGTTACCTAGAGGAGATTCTTTTGAGGGAGGATGGCTCGAAGGAAATCCTCTTGAAGGAAAATGGCCTAGAGGAATTATTCCTAAAGGATCAGTTGAGTCTTGAGTAGCAGATTACTGGGAAGATGGATGTTGGTAAGATGTACTAGACTTCTTGTTGGCAGTATGTGATGCTTGAAGCATGCAAAATCTTGAAGATCTAGGCTCACTAGGAAGATGCGGTGGGCCATAATAATCCCCATGTAGCATGGAATATTTATAAACTATAGGGGAAACATCAATGAAGGTAGGTGTGGCTTGTTTCCCACCATTGATGAAATGACATAAATTTTGAGGAGATATTTGGAATTGAGGGTCATAGTAAGTTAGTTGATCAATGGCGACTATATTTCCATATTAAGGAAAGCTAATCTTACAAAAGAGAGAGGATGCAACCACTTTCATAGCATACTATGACCAAGAAATAGGTTATAATCAAGAGGGGAATCGATAAGTTCAATATAAATCATGAACTACTTGCCAACAATGGCTATAGATAAATTCAGATATAAACTGAGAGGATACAAGGGGTGACCGTCCCATGCACGAAGAGTGATGGTTGATGGTGAAAAGTCAGGGAACCAAGTTGCTTCTAGAAACTATCATACATCAAAGAGTGGATGCACCTTCATCAAATATACATCATGGAATAACGATGTCTTTTATGGAGACTGATATCTGATGAGAAATGGAAGAGTGAAGAGAAGGATGATCCTATTTATCAACATCAAATATGATCACACAACCATCAGAAGGATCCACAACATCCAAAGTAGATAGTAGAGTTTTCCCTTGTGATGGGCACATTTGGAGGACTTCCAGAGTTGACATGGTGGTAGGAGACTGTGCCAAGTCATCTACTATACTATAAGTGTGGATGAATTGAGAACTGGTAGCATTTTGATGTAATAGTCCTTTGGTGATCTTAGGTTAAACTTCTACCTTACGCTAAGGGATTTGTATGGTAACTTTTGGTGAAGAAAGGGGCTCAGTGGAAACTTTAGGTCGAGAATAGGTTTCTAACTTGTCAAGAGGATTGTCATATTGGCGCGAGCAACTCTGGAAGTTGATATCTTCGAAATTCATCATGAGAATATGATAAGAGCCATTCCTAGGTTGTGAAGGTGGAGGATTGTGACCAGATTGGGTGACCACATATGCTTGGTGAGGGAATAGGTTGGTAAGTATGATTGACTGTGTAGAGGTAGGGATGGTTAGATGTATAGGCTATTTCTCCCTAGAGGTATCTTTCTGGTCTTCCCATGCTTTGTACATTTGAGGGAGAAGGGGACACACATGAGTGTTATGTCCATAAGTCCTGTAACAAGCACAAGGTTTATTGGTTCTAATGGCCTTGTTCTACTTGGGTTTTCTACCCTCTTGTTGGGTTACAGGATTGGACTGGTCACCCTTATTGGCATTAGGTTGTCTACCTTGTTTTCCTTGATTTCCCCGAGATGGTTGATTGTGGTTACCTTTCCCCTTATTTCTTCGCTTGGGATTAGGGGGGATGGTAGCACTCTATTGAGCATACACTTAACTTTGTGGAGGTATTTTTTTCTGCGATAAATACAATTGAGGTATTGGAGGTTGAGGTGTTGGTGACATTGGGATTGGAGCACTAGATAGTGCATATGGATAATAGGGGTTTGTTGTAATGTTCTGGTAACTAGGTTGAGAAAAAACCGACCATAACATCAACTAATGTGGATGGGGAAATACATATAAGGTACTTGTACCTTGGTAAAATTTTACTTACGAAGGATTAGGGGTAGGATAAGCATAAGTGGAACTAGTCCCCTGGCCTTGAAGTTAACCATAACTCATATGATGTTGAGAAAATGGTTATGGTTGAGGATAAAAAATGGACCCAATGATACCATTGACAACATGAGATGCCCTTGGTGTAGAAGAAGCACCAGGGTTAGGAATGTCAGGAAGGATAGTATAAAAATAAATTGACTAGGCATATATCAAATCATATTTCAAAGCAATCTGGAGAGCTTCTTCATTAGTTTTGAGGGAAATTTGAGGTGACATTTTTACCAATGGGGGCTAGGAGAGTTCATAAAAATTAGTCCATGTAGAAATGATCCTCGAATTCAGGAACTTTACATAAGCTCCTCCTTCTGCACCATTCTTGTACATTGTCAGAAAGGCAAGTGGAAAAATATTGATGGAAGGAATTCAAAAGTTTGTTACTGGTGTCATAACGAAGAGGTAATTGGAAATATGATAGAATGGAATTGGAAAGAGTAGAAAAGGTGGAATGAGAGGCATGCAATTGGTATACATATTATTTGGCAACAACTCAAGTTAAAGTGCTTTGGAAAAGGTGAAGACAAATGGAATTTCCAGTGATGGAGTTGGAAGAGCACCACATCTGGAAAGAGAAAACGTGGTTTCTAGGATGTTCTCCAGGATTCCATTAAAACTTTGGGATATATGAGGGAAGTTTGGTTGGCATGGGTGTCCAATTTTGGTCATGGAGAAGGGGATCATTAACTAATTGGTTTAAATCGGGGAGACCTAAACAAAACATGTAGGGAAGTAAGGGTTAATTAGCGACCATACTTGAAGAGGTTATGATAAATCCTCCTTAAGGGTTACCCTAGTCAAGACTAATGTTACCACCTAGGTTTCCACCACTCAAGTTAGTGCTTGACATGGTAACAATGTGTTGTTGGGATGCTGCAAAATCTAAAGATGAGCTAGAGGAATCAAAGAAACTAGAGTCTGTATGTAGGTTGGTTGGGGGGACCCTACACATCGAGTAAGGGAAATAGGATTTCCTAAAGGAAACTGGGGGCAAAGGTGATGAAGTCTCCACGAAAAATTCCTAGGGGGCTCATTAGTGTTAGGAAAAAATAAAAACTCTGAAGGCTAAAGGGTAAGGATAAAGAAAGAGAGTAACAAACAACAATAAAATGCCTAGTGCAGTGGTGAAAGGTGTAAATTAGTTATAATTATATGCTACTCTAATTCAAGAAAACACATCCTATAAAATAAAAATCACCTCTAGGCTAATGATTTTCTACTCTGTTAGGCCCCTATACTACTAGTGTAACCCCTTATTATTATTAGTACAACCCCCTTATTATATTGATGTACCCATGTAGTGCCCATATTGTTACTATTGTGCCCCATAGAAGCCCACTATTGTTATTATTGTGCCCTTACATTATTATTGTTATGTAGGCTCTGATTATATAATGACCCCTTAAACTCCTATATGTAGAAAGGAGGTATTTTCATTTGTATCATTCAAGAATTGTTTATTTATGTAATGTAAATGAGGTTTTCCCCTCGAAGAGGCTGAATTCTAAGGCATTGATCTATCTTTTCTTGAGTTGGTTCCATAACATTTGGTATCAGAGTTTTGGATTCTAGGGTTTCGCTGCTCCAAACAGGTCATCATGGCATTTTCGCTATAACATGTTTTCTGCTATGTTTCAGAAGCAAAAAAAAAACCCATTTGAAACGAAATCGCGCTGAATCGTGGGTCCGAATTTCAGAACTTTTCGCACTATATTTGCGGAGATATGATCTGAGGAAGTTGGTCTTTTTGCAGACTCCTGAATTAGATTCCAAACAGGTGACTTGGGGAAAATCGTCATAACTTTCTCTCTGAGCATCGGATTGGAATTTCACAAAAAGGTATAGAAAGAGGACAGAATGTAGTTTCTTCTATATATTTTTCAGAGCCAAAGGTCGAAATAGTGACACGTGGCACTTCATACAAGTTCTCTCTTCTGGAAAGGTCTATAATCAGGTCACTCTGGGAGATTTGGCATAACTCTTCATTGGAGAATCCAATTGGGGTCAGACTGGTGGCATTAGAAAGAGGACACAGAGAGCTACTGTAGATCACAATTTCAGAACTTAAAGATCTGAAAGTACAGAGTTACAGTCGTTTCAAGATCAAGCTCCTAAAATCAAGAAAAAACAAGAAGAGGAAGTTTGATGGGAAGGATCCGGTAAATTGGATACTTCAGATGGAGTAATATTTTTATCTACATGGTGTACCACTGTTACAAAAGGTATGTATTGCATCTTCATATTTAGAACCAGATCAATTTTTATGGTATAAAGGGCTTTTTTCTCATAAACGACTTGTTACATGGTCAATTCTCACAGAGGAAATGATAGCACATTATGAGGATACAAAGAGCAACACCACAACAATTGGAAAGAGCAAAAGGGCTTTGTGACATACTGGAAAGTAAAATTATGGCAACAATGAATTCTACCCCTCACATCTATGAATATGGAAGTGTTGTTTCTCCTAGCCTTCCACAACCTACAAGGGTTACACCACAACAATTGGAAGAAAAAAGAGAAAAAGTGCTTTGTTACAATTGTGATAGCAAATGCACTAAAGGTCATAAGTGTGCTGAGAAAAATTTATTTTACATAGAATATGAAGAGGAGGAAGAGAAGGATCAAGAAACATCAAAAGAAGAGGATATATGCCAGGATCCCACCCCAAAGAAAGAAGAAATGAATCAGACCATATCTTGTAAAGCATTGGCAAGAATTACCACTCCTAAAACTCTCAAGATAGAAGGACATATCAAGAAAAAAAAGGGGCAAGAAGTGAAAGATCACATCGAGAAAGAAGAAATGAATCCAACCATATCTTGTAATTCATTGGTCGAAATTACCACTCCTCAAACTATCAAGATAGAAGGACATATCAAGAAGAAAAATGTTCAAGAAGTGAAAGATCACATCGAGCATCAAGAAATTAATTCGACCATATCCTGTAAAGGATTGGAAGAAATTACCACTCCTCAAACTCTAGAGATAGAAGGACATATCAAGAAGAAAAAGGTTCAAGCAGTGAAAGATCACTTCGAGCATCAACAACAAGTTCTCCAACTTTTAAAGGATAATGCCACTTCGCAAAATCGAATGAAACAACAGGTAGATCAACATCATAGTGAAAAATGTTTTGATGTAGGCGATTGGGTATTTTTACTGCTACATCTCAAGCAAGCTATTTATGAGAAGGAAATGTTGGCAATACTACATGCACTTAAAAAATGGCGAACTTACCGAATGGGAAGACTCTTCAAGGATGAGGATGTGGAAGCATTGTTTTGTGCTATTTCTATTATCCAACCAGATTGGATAAACGAAGCAAGGGATGAATGGAAGAAGGACGAGAAGTATGGCCACTTATTCAAAAGTTGCAAAAGATCGCAATTCAAACAATATTGCCAGAAATTGAAGAGGAAGGAA
>APFE030991175.1:51661-67157 GCA_000404065.3 Pinus taeda
GAGGGGCATGTTAGGCCCCTATACTACTAGTGTAACCCCTTATTATTATTAGTACAACCCCCTTATTATATTGATGTAACCATGTAGTGCCCATATTGTTACTATTGTTCCCCATAGAAGCCCACTATTGTTATTATTATGCCCTTACATTATTATTGTTATGTAGGCTCTGATTATATAATGACCCCTTAAACTCCTATATATAGAAAGGAGGTCTTTTCATTTGTATCATCCAAGAATAGTTCATTTATGTAATGTAAAGGAGGTTGCCCCCTCGATGAGGCTGAATTCTAAGGCGTTGATCTATCTTTTCTATCTTTTCTTGAGCTGGTTTCATAACATACTCCTCAAACAATTCCTAGTTCTATTGTTTTAGATGGCTTTCCAAAATACTTCTTAATTGTCAGGGTCTAGTCTCTACAAGCAAATATGTCTAGGAAAAGGTAGGGTAGAGGGATGATTACTTCCCATAACCACCCCTATAAGGTGTTTTCCTAAGATTGGCCACTAAGGTACCTCTGTCCCACGGGGGTACACAAATCATGGGCTTTTGGGTAGTCAGCCACTGGCATGGGATTCCCTACCATGAGTTGGGTATCCTTGAGGAGAACCTCTTGCATCATGACCTAAGCCCAAGCTTCTAAAGTGCTCTAGTTTTGATTGTGGCATTGTGGACGGTTTTCAAGATCCCTACAAGGACGACTTCTATGTATCGGTGTAAGTGATCGATGGGTCTTATTGGAAGCCTATCCCACTGATCTTAAACCTAAATACACAATTATTTTTCCTTCGTGCCCAAGTGGGCTTAAATATATGTGAGTTAAGTTATTAATGTCCAGTGTTGAAAGTATTGGCTTGGTGGTGCTAACCAAGCTCTCATTCGCTTAGGGTGTGAGTGTGCATGTAGAAATGTGTGTTTCAATGGGTTAATTTAAATCATGGTTTATGATGCCAATGTTGCTAAGAAATAAAGTGTAAAAATTGTAAATGATACTAAACATGTATAGTAATATAACAACAAGCTTAACACACACAATTACCCACCCAAAAGGGCTGTGAAGCAACAAGAAAAATGATGAAAAAATAAGCAACCCAAAGACACTTAAATACAAAAAATATCAAATGTCTATTAGGACTAGGATCTATAGCCAAAGGTACTGAAATGGTGCAACAAAAACCAACAAGGACAAGAGATTAAGCACTAGCAAATAGAAGAAAAAAAAACTGCAAAAAAGGACACTTAAGAGGATCCTAAACAAGAAATGCAACACAAGTCTTAATGGGAAACAAAGTGATGCAAATATGGCCTAAAAAGACGAAAAATTGATGGAAAAAATGCTGGAAAATAGTGAGTGAAAGTTCTACAAACTAGACTCCTCAACTCAACAAATTTTCTACTAAATGGAAGAGGTGTACTCTAAACCCTAAGGGGTTGCTTCCTTCCTCTAAATGAGAAAAAAATACTAAGAAAATATAGGCATAGGGATGAACAATAACAATAATGAAACCCTTCTCAACACATAGATAGAACCCTCAGAATTTTTTTTGAAAACTATTGAAATATGGGAAAAAATGAGGGAGCTTAGTTTTCTACCTATTTCCTACACAATAGTGCAGGTTCCATCTAGATTTTAACATTGGCCAATGTAGATAATGCTCCAAAATGTGCACTATCTCCCTAAAGTTCTTGTTGTATAAATTTGTTGTAGGTGGTGTCGTCTCCTACATGGTTGGTATCTGTGACCTGCAAAAAAAAATGAAACCCATATTTGTTGTAGACAATGTTGTCTCCTGCACTGCTAGTACCTGTGACATGAAAAAAAGAAATGGAAACCCATAAGTACCAAGATTTTTCCAATAAAGAGTAGTAATCCAAAAATAGAAATAAAAAGTGAGGGAGAAAAATTCTGAAAAAATGTTGAAACAATAGTCACCATGGTTCTGAATTTTTAGACCAATGGAGTGGCCATTTGTTAGTATGCTTGTTTTTGAAAGGTGTATCAAAACCCCTCACTTTACTTAATAGTGACAAATAACCCTAAGACGAAAAAGCATAAGTGAAAAATTTGTTAACACTCTTCGAATCAACAAAACACCCATTACAAAATCGTACAAAGAACAATTATACAAAATAGAAAAGTAGACAACAAAAAATAACAAAGTGTAAACCCAATGGACATAAATGATTTTATTATTAAAAATAAATTTGATTACACTTGGTGAGGAGAATATGTAGACTTGGATTTACAAAATCCCCCTCTATGGGATGGGCCTTTGCTACCATGCACTTCAGCTTCAACTCTCTCTCTCTTAATGGATGTAGTGGGAAAAAAGGAAATGGTGATGGCTTGAACTCAAAAGTTGGAGCTCAAATGTCACAAGATGATAATGAGGACGATGAAATGTTCATATGTCGAATGAAAAGAAAACCTCTCTATTTATAATAAAATATTAAGATAGATCTAGATCTAGAAAAATAATAATAATAAATTATTAGACCAAATCAAGGTCTTGTCGTTAAGAATATTTTATTATACTTTAGAGAGGGAAAGGTTATCTGAAATGATCAAATATATTTATTTGGTAAACTCAAAAAATAATTATTTATTGAGTTAATTAAGTAAAATGGTAAAAGTAATTAATAAATAAAAATGATTTATGAACTGCTTTTGAAGGGATAGAGTCAAATAAATAGAATAATTAATTAAAAAATGATTTAATAATTATCTCACAAGAGAAATGGGGAATGAATACAAATAATAAATATTGCTTTATTTAATTATTCTTGAGTGGTTGAATAAAAAATGGTTCGAAATAATCATTAAACAATGACTTAATAACTATCTCAAGAGAATAATAAATAAATAATTATTTATTTAATTATTTTCATGGGTTTTTTTTATTCTAATAAAGAATAATTTAGGGAAATGGTTCACTAAATTATTTCTAAAGGTGAAAGTGGGTTTTAATGTGTAAAAACGCATACTACATGGTGTATTTCAATCAACCCAATAGGAAATGGCCAAGTGATCATTTTTTGGATGATAACAGAAAACTTGCATTTTGATTTTTATGACAAAATACCTTCAAATCATATGGTAACTCAGATCATTGTACATGTGTAGCATAGTCAAGAATTTTGAAATTCCTTCATACAAATTTTGTGAAATCAATATCTTGCATTCAATCCACAGAGAGTAACTTGAACTTCTTTAATTTAGATCCATCGTTTTAAGCCTCAAAGATGTGAACTCATACATCCATAGGGATTTCAAATAAGGCTTCAAGTATAGCTATGAATAAGATGTGATCTTCCGCTTTCTAACCTTTCTCTGATATCATGTTGGAAAATCAAGGAAATTGTAGATTAAGGTTGATTCTCCGTACTTGATAATTAATTGTGAGATTTGTTGGCCTTTTATTACTTTATTATTTATTCTTCATCAAGAAATTACAAAAGCATAAAATGCATGAAGATCACAAGAACACAAGATATAGGCTCTAAGCTAAGGAAAAACACCATAATTAGGGAAAACTCAAACAATCCTCTTCTTATAGAATCAGATCAAATGAGATATCCAAGACCAAGACCATGACAAATACCTCCATAAGATCCCCAAGTGAACCCTCCATCATGTCCTCTAGATGTCATGATTATGGCCAATAGAGAATCATCAAAAACCTAGAAAACAAGTCTTCATTTATGTTAGTAATGCTCCACATAAGTATCTTCATTAGCCCTCAAGAAACCCACATCATTCCTTCTTCGTAAGCCCTTATAAATGCACATCTTCTTTATAATTTTAACTTCAAGAAAACTCGCATTTTTTTCAAAACTTCGAATCTCAGAACCTCACATCCCTTTTAGAACTTATCATCTTAGGAAGCTTGCATCCTCTTCAGGTATTTTTCCTTGGGAACATTGCATTTTTTACCACAAAAAACATGCTTTTCTATCACAGAGATTGTCAGAGAAGAACCATGAACTTCACTTTCCAAAATGAAGGAGAACATGTGCCAATATATAGTTTTTCATCATTGTGAAGGGTAACATCTATTGAACAGGCTGACTTGACCACCTAGAGGGCCGAATTGGTCTTATGGAAGTAAATTTGACTCCATTTGAGTTAAAAAAAAAATCTTTTCCTTTTTCTTATAAAGAGTCCAAATGGACTTTGACTCAAATTTAATTCTTTAACTCTACAAAACCTAGACACATGAACGTGCTTGACTAAAGAAATAATAATAATATAAATTTATTTTTCTTCTATTTTCTCTTGATACAAGTACAAATTATGAAGATTGAATGTAGTTACGTTTCCAATTCTCCTAGTCTAGCTAGAGTTAATAGTAATGAATATTTTAAGAGATGTGGTCAAGGAACTAGATAATATCCAAAGGAGATCAATTAATTGATGGTAAAACATGAATCTGGGCTCAATTCCATAGATATTGTAAAGATTACAATCAAAATATGGAGTGGTTTTTTTATAACAAATCTAGACCTCAATAGTTTCAACCATGATATTTGGTCCTTCTTTGCGATAAGAGGCATGAAAGGCCTAATAAGCATATGAAGTTTGATAGTTTGTGTCTCGATCCTTTTCTTCGATGACATTAAGGTCAATAATTATTTCCTTTTATCCAACCTAGATGGAAAAAAACAATAATTACATGTGAATGAGCAACATCTCAAACACTTTATATCATGGGGATAAACTCAAGTTGTGTACCGAAGTAAGGTAGAATTTCTCATTTTGTTAAGTTTTATTTTCTTTCCATGGTCCATCCCTTTCTGTCTTTCCAATAAGTCCACAACTATATGGATTTTTTCCCTAATAAATAGGAAAGGGCTACATGTCCCAAGTTGTAAGGCTCTAGTTTGGTTTGGTTTGCCCCAAGGACTTTGGCGCTCCTTCACCTCATAGGTAGATGATGTATTCAAGTTGAAACCTAATGTTGTGTTGGGTATGTAGTATATTATTTGCATGACTATCCTCACGTGTTGGACATTGCATCGAGCATAGTGAGGGGCTCACAAAGGGGGTGGTATCCCCCAGGGGTATTGTAGAGAGGGAGAAGCCTCTCCTTCTCTACTCGAGGGGTTCATATGGGGACAAAATCCCCCCTACACATAGGTTTGGGGGCATCACCCATGAAATTAATTTTTTGGCTGGTATTTTGTGTTAATCTTTTAGTGGTTTTTGATACATAATTTTTCTAAAAGTGGTTTTGTGGTGCATGGTGGTTTTTCCGATGACTTTCTAGTTTTAGTTAAGGAACTACGATTGTATTATAATCCAAGGAAAACAGATCGGAAGTTCATGAAATCTCTCTCTCTCTCTCGTCTCTCTCTCTCTCTCTCTCTCTCTATATATATATATATATATATAATATATATATAATAGTATATATATATAGACACACACACACACACACACATAGAGAGAGAGTATTATAACATTGTACGTAAGAATATATATTGAAAAATGTTGTTGATTTTATATTTTGGGTTTCCAAGATAAAATCTCAATGTTAATGTGTGTGTTTTATATTGTATATTTTCTATTTTATTAAGAATATATTTGTAGCAATTAATTGTATAGGGTTAAAACCAACATTTGGTATCAGAGCAATTTTGGCTTCAAGGGGATGCTTTTGTGGTTAAAGGGTTTGGCTCAGGCCTATGATAGAACCTATTATAATGGGAGAACTATGGGAGTGATTCTTATGATGAAAATAAATGGAGAGCAGTGTAAATATAGAAATTGAGATATTCAATGGGTACAGGTTTGAGTTGTGGAAGCTCAAAATAGAAGATTTGTTGGTGGGTAGAGGTCAATGGAATTTTGTGGATATCAACAGAAGAACGGACCAAGTTGGATCAAAAGGAAAATAGAATAATATGATTGTGTCTCTAAGATTTAGTATTTTTGAATGTTTCAGAGGAAGCTATAACAAAAGATTTATGGAATAAGTTAGGGGCTTTGTATTAGTCTAATTCCATAGTAACCAAATTGTTCTTGTATAACTTGAGGATGAAGGATGGAGACCAGGTAAGAGAGAACCTATATCCCTTCAATATTATGGTAAGTCAACTATTGTCTATTGATATCAAGATTTCAGATGAAGATAAGTGCATTAGTTTGTTATATTCTCTACCAGACTCGTGGGATAGTCTGGTTGTTTCCATAGGTAGTATTGCAACTAATTTAAGTTTTGATGAAATGGTCTCATCCTTGTTATTAGAGGAGATGAGATGGAAAAACATGGAAAGCTAGAGAAAATATTCCTTGTTTGTAAGAGAATGCTACCAAAATAAGAATAAAAATAATTCCTCAAGTGGGAGATCTAAATCCAGAGGAAGATACAAATCTCCAGGAAAGTGCGTAAATGTATATGGGAGATGTGGATAATAAGGGCATTACAAGAAAGACTGTACATCTAAAATTGCTAAGAAAGGGAAGGGATTTGAAGTTACTTCATTTTTAGATGAAAAAACCTCCTCGAGTGAAGGAGGGGATGTGTACTTGGTTTCTTCAAGTACACATGTAGATCAAGAGGCATGATTGGTCAACTTAAGTGCATCTTTTCATATGAATCCTCATAGGGGATGTATCAATAGCAGAAATCATAGGACAATGAAAAGTCGAGTTTAAGATAATGGCAGAAGGATTAAAATATTCCTTGTTGTTTCGCACATCCTGGGATTGGCCATAAATTTGATTTTTTTAAGAAAGATAAGTGATACAAGTGTAAAATTAGTGTTTGGAGATGGTACCTACAAGATATTTCGATGTGGTATTACTAAGGGGATTTGAAATTGGAACTCTATATACGTTGTTGGGAAGCACTATTAGTTATCGATGCAACAATTCCATTGTTCCTAAGAGTGAGTAGAAGAAGGAAAAACTCCTCCATACTTTCGAGAAAATACTATGTTGTCGCATCGAAGATTAAGGCATATTGAAGAGAAGGGCCTTTGAGTCAGTAGGGGAATTTTAAGGTAAAAAATGGGCATCAAAACAAAAAATGTACTAACAAAAGTAACCTTAAAAGAACCAATAAGATTCAAGATGGTGATGTCATCCTCAGGAGAAAATATTTCAGAGGGAAAAGAAGAAAAACGAGTTTTTTCAATTGTATTTTTGGCTTATCTCTTTATAGGTTCACTAAAATTTAAAAAGTAGTCAACCATTGGATGCAGAATTAAATTTCACATCCAATAAGTACCCAGTTTGGATACTTTTGAGTGTTCCACATCGAAAAAAATGAAAATGCATGGAGAAAACATGTTGAACACATTTTTTTTCATGTATTTTCAATTTCATTCAATGTGGACCTACTTATAAGTATGTAAAGTGGGTACTCATTGGATGTATACTTTAATTCAACAGACCAAAAGTGTATACTCTTGACATTTGAGTGAACCTCTAGGGAGATAAGCCAAAAATACAGTAGAAAAAGTAGTTTCCTTTCTTTTTCTTTTAAAATTCATAGGTCTTCTTTTATTATTTTAACTATTATTTTATTATTTTCCTTAGTCAGCCCATTTTAAACCTCAAAATTCCCCCAATGACTACATAGTAATTGCATCGTATAAGGTATGTCAAATCACTCTTTAGATTTTGAATTTTGTGAACATTGTTTATTTGGGAAGCAAAACTGAGTAATATTCTCCTCTGGTTCTACAATATCAGAGAAAATATTACAATTGGTGCACATTGATATGTTTGGACATTTTTTGGTTCCACCACTACGTAAATGTGAATTATGTCTCATTTATATATGGCTTATAGAGGAATGCTTGGATTTATTTCCTTCAAAAGAAATATGAAGTATTTGACAAATTCAAAGAGTTTAATGATCTTGTTTCAAATCAGACAAAATAAAATAAAGTTTTCGAGGAGATAATAGTGGAGATTCTATGGTAATGAATTCAAAGAATTATGTAAGAAGTGTGGTATATAAAGGTAGAATATTAATCCATACACACCTTAACAAAATAGAGTTGCAAAAAAGATGAATGAGGTGCTAAAGGAGAAAGCAAGGAGCATGCACCATGGTGTTGAGTTAGGACAAGAATTCTAGGAAGAGGCATTAGGAATTACATGTTGTTTTTGTAACATCCCTGGTTAAAACTCCATGTAAAAAATATAAGACCAAGGTCATGGGACATGTATTCCAAGCTGAATGGTGGGAAAAACATCCTATTGGGTGTTCATTTAGTTTATTATGGCTAAGGAAATTGGCAAAGGCAATGGAAAAGGCTTTGAAAAGGAAAAGAGGTATTAATTGAAATTTTATTTATGAAAATAATGGAAATTAGGAGAAAATGAAGGTAAAAGGTCACAGGTTGCATGTGAGGAGTAAATTGAAGGAAAAAAATGGAAAATGAAGAAAATAGAGGCCTCATTGCAAAAAGGTTTCTCAGGATCAGTTGGTAGCTTTTTGACGGGTTTTGGTGGAGATCTCTTATATTCTCTCTACCTATCTCTCATACTCTTGGACACAAAGAGTTTCTTGGAGCACTCTTGGAGGAGTGTGGCATACTTGGTATTTGGAGCAAGAAAGTAAGGGAAATAAGGAAAGTACAAGAGGACAACAGGATCAACAACTACAATTGGATTTATTTGCAGGTATCAAGTTGCATGTATGGTTTCCTTACTAGTTTTGGCATGCATGGCCCATGAATGTGGTTTATTGGTTATGAGTTGTCATTGGAATGGAAGATTTCCTGGATTGACAGTGGTTTTTCCTAGCCTTTCCATTTCCTGGATATCCATGGTGTTGTGGGATTCTTTCCCTTTTTTTTATGGTTGGTTCTCATGTTCCTTTGGCTATGGGTTGAGTTATTAGTTCATGGAGCCTTGGTTGGACAAATTCTTTGGAACCCTATAACAGTTTGGGTAGCGTTATTAGTCCTGGAGCCTTGGTTGGAGAAATGATTTGGAGCCCTTGGTGGGTTTAATTACTAGTCTTAGAGCCTTGGTTGGACAAACACTCTAGAGCCCGACAATAGTTGTGGGTTGAGTTATTAGTCTAGGAGCCTTGGTTGGAACACATGCTCTGAAGCCTTCAAAAAGTTAGGTAGAGACCAATCTGGTGATGGTTAGTGATGTCCTTCCATGAGGTGGAATCACTAGTTGAGGGTTGAGGTGGTTTGGCCTCTGGAAGTCTTGGTTTGGTTTTGATGGATATATTCTATGAGATACCACATTCTTGCTTGGAATATGGAAAGAGGGTGCTTGGATGAAGAGAGATTTGCTTCGGCCAATCTTTGGTCGGGTGGAATATGGAAGTCCCAAACATGGTTATCCTTTACATTCATTATTAATAGGTCCTTATACTTGGTATTCTATGAGTAAATATACTTGTTTATATGTGGTTTATATGGTTGTTATATCCTTGATATTTCGGTTGATTATATGTTGGTTATGAGTGAGCTTTATGACAATGATAATGCATGGCTCTCATCATGCTTTGATTAATCAATGAATGTAAAATGAATATATGGATTAATATATGGTAATACAGTTATTGTGATGAGGCATAAATGCTTCTTATGGATTCTCAGATAAGTATGAGACCCCTATGCTCAGATATGTTGTTAATACCTGTAGATTTCATATTTGTGATATGTTTGATGAAATTCCTATCATGGTTAGGCTTGGTTAGGTCAAGTCCTTGATGAAATATTGTGTTAGAGACTTTGTATTGGTGTCATTTA
This sequence comes from Pinus taeda, assembly GCA_000404065.3. Taxonomy (NCBI): domain Eukaryota; kingdom Viridiplantae; phylum Streptophyta; class Pinopsida; order Pinales; family Pinaceae; genus Pinus; species Pinus taeda. The sequence continues at coordinate 61,392 of APFE030991175.1, forward strand.
TTGTCTTCAAAAGTCTCTTCAAGTTCCGAGTAGTGGTTTGTAGACTAACCTTGAAAAAGTGGCTTAGATCTCGTAGTATCTGGGACAAAACTGACTAAAAAAGACTGCAGTATCTCCCTTACAGGAATTGTGGTAGCGATTGGAGGGTCCCAGTCGCATGCATGCCCATGTCATGGGTGTGAATGGGGGTTTAATTCACTGAATGGATAGGTTAACTCAGGGGTTGGGCACTTGGAGTGGTGGATTAGCTCCTAGGGGTCCTATAGCACCCAAGGGAGGTCTATAAAGTGTTGATTCATCAATTCCACTTCCTTAACTACAATTAGGGAGTTGAATCATATCATAGTAACTTTTCGTGGCATATTTACCCCAGTAGACTCGTAAGCTTCGGTAAGTGTGGGAGGAGGGTGTTACAGAGTGGTACCAGAGCAGGTTTGTTCTCTTTGGGTGGTGTCTGGTTTCTTTTCTCTTTGCATGATATCTGATACCACAGAGGGGTATCAAAGCATGGTTCACCCCTTGGAAAGGATAGGTGGAATGTGTTTGTCATGCATGCATGTGGGTTGTATATTTGCTTGTTATGTGTGCATGGTGATGGTCATTGTTACAGTTGTGTTTCCATGTAGGAGTTCATGATGTTGTTGTTGGGATGTGTTTGTCCTGAATGCATGTCGGTTGTATATGCATTTATTATGCATGTCAGTGTCTATACATTGTTATGCATGCATTTTTATGGCTATATTTATGCATGTATAGTAGGTCAAACATGCATTGTGAGGTCATTGTATGTAGTTTAGGTCATCATGATGCTATTGGTATGTTATGTTGCTAATGTGTTGATCCAAATTGGATCCTAGAACACTCTTTGAGTTTTCATTAACTCTTAAAATTATGCCAAAGGCTACAAATCATGTGAAGATCAAGCTTATCGGAGGTATCCTTGTAACAGTTGTAATTTGTGATCAGCGTAGAGCAATGAGGACCTTCGGTCAAGCGCGCAGACCGTCGGCCCATGGTAACATGCGCTATCGCAAATTAGAAAATCTAGAGGCCATTTTGAGAAACAAGGATCATTTCTGATATGCAATTAGCAACAAGTCACTAATCACATATCATAGGGCAAACCCCTCAAAGAAGGAAAGGCGACAAGCACCCAGACCCGAAAAATCATAAAATGCAAAAGATATCGTTTCGATTCCGTCAGAAGCAGGGTCCCACAAAAATCGACAGGATATCGGAAAGGCTTCGAGTGGTAAGCAGTTTCAACCAAATCCTGCCCGATGCCATACAATGGTTGCCGCGTGTCCAGCAGAAGAGAGAGAAAACCGCTCACATCGGACGAATAAACATCATGTTACTTATCCACCTGATATGGATGATGACCGTAGGATTTGGAGGCTCCAGATCAACAACGGAGATGTGTTCTGATGGATGACCAGATTTGACGAGGTTAATAGGCAGATTAGTATAGGATTTGAAGTCCGATATGGATGATGCATTAGCAGAAGGTCGTGTTTTGCGAGCATTCTTGGAGTTAACGGAAAAAATGGTCGTTTCAAACATGTACAAGAGAACTGACACTCATCTGTTATGAAATAGGTGGCCACCTCCCTATGAGGCATTATACAGTGACTGATTACGTAGGATAGAGGGATTCAAACAGATAGAGGCAGGGGAACCAAAAAGCCGAGAAGAAGAAATGAACAATCAGAAAGAAGATTGGCTTTAAAGCCACAAGCTGACAGAGAAAAGCAGCAAGCAGAAGAAGCAGAAAGCTAAGAGCAGAGAGCAAAGAGAAGAAGTCGAGCTGACCTACAAAAGCAAAGGCAGCATCGAGCCAGAGTTAAGACAGAGACAGAGAGAGTCAGAGAGTCTGTGTGCTCTAGAGAAGGCTTGAGAGGTTCAAGTGCACTCCTCTGTAATGCCTGTCATGTGTGAGTCTCAGATTGGGCTCATACTACTGTGACCGATAAAGGTCAAGAGTCAGTAAGGAGAGTTTGTGTACTCCAGAGACTTGGGGGATCCAAGTACAGTCTTGCTTATTTGTATCCGCTATGTGAGACTCAAATTGAGCTCACTGTTGTAAAAACTCTACTTTGAAACATAATAGAGAGGCCACCACTGAAGGTTGGACTGGGAGACATAGCCCAGGAGTATTGGGTGAACTCCTTGTTATACTTGTTGTGTTTATATGTTTTCCTGTTATGTTTTCTTTAACTGCTTCATTACCTGTGTATTTCGCAATCTTATCGATCCATTGCATAAAATAACACAGGCATATCCATGCACATGAGTATGTAATACCTTATTGTTTGTCTTAGATCAATTTTAGATCAAGTGGTATCAGAGCTCTAGGTTTCTAAGGTTAGACAAGCTTGTGCTGGATTTTTGTTGAATGCTAACTAGGACAAAGCTTAAATTAGAAGAAGGAAAGTTGGTTGAAGCTAACCCATAAATTGGAAGAGTCTATCCTAAGAGGAAAATGTCAGAAGAAAGTCCCTTGGAATCAGACTCCCAGTTCATGGATAGTTTCATGACCATGAGAGCCATGGTAAAAGAAATGTATAGAGAATTTAAGAGAGGTAGAGGTGAAGAGTCTTCAACCACCAAACAAGATAAAGAAGTAGAAGAAACTCTTCTAGTTGCCCACCCAGAAGGCAAAGGAAAAGAAGAGAAGCCCTCTCCACCATCTCCCCCATCATCACCTTCATCATCATCTTCTTCACATAAAGAAAGCCATGGAAGAAAAAGAAGAAACCTTCTTTGATTAAATTAGATGTGAAGTTTGATTTGCCAGTTTATGACGGAGAATTGAATGGAGAAAAGCTAGATAAATGGATTAGATAGATTGATGTATATTTCAGAGTGCAAAACATCGATTCAGAAAGGAGAAAGATTCAGCGAGCTAGCCTACGCCTTGGAGGCACTGCCCTATTATGGTGGGAAGGTAGAACACAAGTTGATTTGAAGAAGCATGGTAAAATTCTTTCTACCTGGAATGAATTTGTTTATGCCATTAAAAAACAATTCTATCCACTAGCTTATATGCATCAATCTATGATGAGTTGGCAAACTCTTCGCCAATTAAAATGGCAAATTGTACTAGTTACACCCAAGAATTTAGAAAAAGAGCTTTGATTCTAGGAATTTCGTTAGACTCACCTGAAACTTTGTTGAAGTATATAGGTGGTCTACACAGCTATTTGAAGCACACCATTCTCATGTTTAATCCTACTAGCATAGATGGGTATCTATTCAGGCTACACATCTAGAGACTAGAGGCAAGAATGTGAACCTAGAAGTTGGGGGATCATCAAAACACACTGCAAGCAAGAACAAGGAAAAGAGAAAGCAGAAATGGAAAGAGAGGAAGACAAATGTTGTACAAAAGACCAAACCTTCATGCACTCACTGCAAGAAGGATGGGCATGATGATGAACACTACTAGATTATGCATTCAGAGCTAAGGCCCAAGAAGTATGATGGCAAAAAGAAGAAGACTACTGCAACTATTCAGAAAGATTTGGGGTCAGAATGAGTGGATGAAACAACAATCACAGCCATAGGTATAAAAGGTAAATATTTTGAAGCATCTACTAGTAATTCTGCACAATCTATTAATAATGAAGAAAATGAGAGGAAAAGACATGAGCTTTTTCATATTAGAGCTATTTCCAAGCATCAAAAGATTGATACTTTGTTTGATAGTGGCTCACAAGTAAACTTAATTTCTAAAGAAATTGTAAAGAAGTTGGGATTACTAACCACACCTCACAAGAAGCCATATCCATTGGGTTGGTTATGTGATAAAGCAAAGCTACAAGTGACTAGACAATGTAAACTTAGGTTTTCTTTTGGGTCAGCATTTGTAAATGAGGTTGAGTTAGATATAGTTCCCTTGGATATATGTGGAATTGTTTTAGGAAGTCCTTACTTGTATGATAGGAAAGCCATTTTCTATAGAGCTGAAAACAAGTATCAACTCATTAAAGATGGAATTGAATATATTGTAGGAGCTCATAAACTCAAGAATAATTATACTCTCATAAACTCAGGGCAAATGAAAAGAATTGTAAATTCATGCAAACAATTTTTACTGATGGTTGTAAAGGAAAAGAAACCTGATAAAACCAATGTATTTGAAGGTTGTAATGCTAAACAGTAAGTTGATTTAGAAAAAGTTGTTTCAAAATATGATATGCTATTTCAAGAACCGAAAGGTCTGCCACACAAAAAGGAAATAGTACATGATATTAATTTGCAACAAGATGTTCCATTGCCTAACATCGGAATGTACAGGTTGTCTGCTTTAGAGAATGTAGAAATCAAGAAGTAGGTACAGGAGCTGCTCAAAAAAGGGTTCATCAGACCTAACACATCACCATATGGGTCTCCAATTGTCTTGGTGAGAAGGAAAGATAACTCATGGAGAATGTGAATTGATTACCGAGCACTGACTAAGATAATGATAAAAAAATCATTATCCCCTTCCTCGCATAAATGATCTATTAGATCAGTTGAAAGAAGATGTTTAATTTTCCAAGTTGGACTTAAATAGTGGCTACCATCAGGTCAGAGTTGCCAAGCAAGATGCATGGAAGACTGATTTCAAAACAAAGCAGGGATTGTATGAGTGGTTAGTTATGCCTTTTGGCTTAACTAATGCTCCTGCTACTTTCATGAGAGTAATGAATGATGTACTCAGGCCTTTTATTGATGATTTTGTTGTTGTATATCTAGATGCCATTCTTATATTTAGTAAAACATGGGAAGAACATTTGAAGCATGTAAAGCAAACTTTAGATGTTTTGAAAAGAGAAAATCTTTATGTTAAGCTATCAAAATGTGAATTTGGAAAAACATATTTGAATTATTGGGTCATATTGTAGGGGGTGGTGAATTGAAGATAGATCCCTCTAAGGTTGCAGTCATTGTAAACTGGCCTAAACCCAAATCTGCTTCAGAAGTTAGAAGCTTCCTAGGAGTAGCACAATATTGGAGAAAATTTATTTCTAACTTTTCCTTGATTGCAGCTCCCTTACATGCTTTAATAGGATTGAACAAGGTTTTTTAGTGGGGAGGAAAACAGCAGAAAGCCTTCGACACCTTAAAAGAAAAGATTAGTAAAACACCATTACTAGCACTGCCCGATCTTCAAAGACCCTTTGAGATTGAAACAGATGCCAGTGACTATGCCATGGGAGCAGTGTTGATGTAGCACGGTAAACCCATATGTTATCATTCTAAGAGATTTAATTATGCAGTAGTTAATTATCCCACATACAATAAAGAATTGTATGCATTTAAGTACAGAGTGTGAAAAAGTGGAAACATTATCTAATGGGCAAAGAGACAATTACACATACTGATCATCAACCAGTTCAATATTTACACTCACAAACTAAGTTGCATCAATCAAGACACTATAGGTGGATGGGTTTTCTACAATAGTTTCATCTAGTCATCAGATATAAGAAGGGCATACACAATAAAGTTGCAGATATGTTGTCCAGACCAATCATAAATGCATCTACTATTCTTAAGCATAACTCGGTATTGCATGAATCTACATTGAACAATATGCTCAAGATATAGGTTTTAAAGATGTATATGCAACTTTAAGTCATGGAAAACAAGTAGAAGAATTGGATTATCATGTTAAGGACTAACTCTTATATCATTTTGGAAAGTTATGCATTCCTCAAACTGAAAGAGTAAAGATAATTCGAGAAGCACACACTTCTCTAATATCAGGTCACTTTGGTG
>APFE030991175.1:67231-85848 GCA_000404065.3 Pinus taeda
GGTCATTTTGGTGTAAGTAAAACAGTTGCACAGCTGCAAAGATTTTGTTATTGGCCAAAAATGAATGAAACAGTTTCTAGATATGTAAGAGGGTGTACCATGTGTGCTAAAAGAAATCCCAACAATAGAAAACTAGGCTTGTACACTCCACTACCAGTTCCTTCTCATTCTTAGGAAAGTGTTTCCATGGACTTTGTTGGGGGACTGCCTAAATCTAGAAAAGGTCATGACTATTTATATGTTATTGTGGATAGGTTCAGCAAAATGTGTATTTTAATACCCTGTAACAAACAGATTACAGCTGAACAAACAAAAAAGTCGTTCTTTCAACATGTATGGGTTCGTTTTGGATTACCCACTTCTATTATATATGATCGAGATTCCTAGTTTGTTGGGAAATTTTGGTCAAGTCTGTGGGAATTGATGGACACCAGACTGAAGAAGAGCATAACCTTTCATCCACAAACAGATGGCGAAACAGAGGTGGTCAACTGGATAGTGACCTAGTTTCTTAGAGGCTATTGCAGCAAGCATCCCAAGCTTTGGGATGAACATTTGTGTTTTGTGCAACATGCTTACAACCGGGCTAAACATTCTTCTCCACAGAGATCTCCTTTTGAGACCCTTTTTGGTTTCACACCAATGTCTTCGTTGGATTTTGTCTTTGGTAAAGACATAGCAGTTGAAGGACACAGTGATGTGGACAAGACAACCAAGTTCATTTAACAAATCCAAGAGATTCACTAGGTAGTACAGGAACAGCTAGAAAAGAGCCAAGCCAAGTACAAGGCAAGGCATGATAAGCATCAGATTGAGCATAGTTTCCAAGTTGGTGATCAAGTCTGGCTGTATACCAGCAAAGATAGAATGCAAGGTGAAGGTAATATGTTGAAGCCAATAAGGTATGGACCTTTCAAGATACTTGAGAAAATCGGTGAAAATGCCTTTCGCCTTGATTTGCCAGCTTACATGCACATCTATTCAGTAGTTAATGCAGAAAGCTTGAGACTGTTTGAACCTTCATTAATTGAATATCCCGAAGAGCAAAGTCAATTTCCTTCTACTGATGATCTGTTGCCTGAATATCTCAATGAAATGCAGGAAGATACAGTTCTGGACAAGAAGGTGAGAACTACATGTAGAGGGGATGTTGAGTACCTTAGGATTGGACTCAAAGGGTCAAAACCAAGCAGTGCAAGATGGATAGAAATTGGGCAAGCTAGGAATCTATATCCTCACTTACTCGATGCTCAAAAACCAACTTTTGGTGGTCCAAAAGCTTTTTCAGTGGGAAGGCGGCGATCCAAATTGGATTCTAGAACACTCTCTAAGTTTTCATGAACTCTTAAAATTATGCCAAAGGCTACAAATCTTGTGAAGATCAAGCTTATTGGAGGTATCCTCATAACAGTTGCAATTTGTGATCAGCGTGGAGCAACGAGGATCGTCGGTCAAGCGTGCAGACTGTCAGCCCATGGTAACATGTGCTATCACAAATTAGCAAATCTAGAGGCCATTTCGAGAAACAGGAGTCGTTTATGATATGCGATTAGTGACAAGTCGCTAATCGCATATTGCAAGGCAAACCCCTCAAAGAAGGAAAGGCCACAAGCACCTGAACCCGAAAAATCATAAAATGCAATGGATATCATTTCGATTCCGTCAGAAGCAGGGTCCCACAAAAATCGGCAGGATATCGGAATGGCTTCGAGCGGTAAGTGGTTTCAATCGAGTCCCGCCTGATGCCATACAATGGTTGCCACACGTCTAGCGGAAGAGAGAGAAAACTGCTCACATTGGACGGATAAACATCATGTTACTTATCCGTTCGATATGGACGATGACCGTAGGATTTGGAGGCTCCAATGGCGGAGACGCGTTTCGATGGATGACTGGATTTGACGAGGTTAACAGAGAGAGTTGTACATGATTTGAAGTCTAATATGGATGATGCATTGGCAGAAGGTCGTGTTTCATGGGCATTCTTGGAGTTAACGAAAAAACGGTCGTTTCAAACATGTCCAAGAGAACTAACACTCATATGTTATGAAATAGGTGGCCACCTCCCTATGAGGTGTTATACAGTGACTAATTACGCAAGACAGAGGGATTCAAAGGAAAGAGGTAGGGGAATCGGAAAGCTAGGAAGCATAAACGAATAGTCAGAAAGCAGAAAGCTAAGAGCAGAGAGCAGAGAGAAGAAGCCGAGCTGACCTACAGAAGCAAAGGCAACATAGAGCCAGAGTTAAGACAGAGACAGTGAGAGTCAGAGAGTTTGTGTCCTCCAGAGAAGGCTTGAGAGGTTCAAGCGCACTCGTCTATAATGCCTGTCATGTATGAGTCTCAAATTAGGCTCATACTACTATGACCAATAGAGGTCGAGAGTCAGTAAGGAGAGTTTGTGTACTCCAGAGACTTGTGGGATCCAAGTACCGTCTTCCTGATTTGTATCTGCTGTGTGAGACTCAAATTGAGCTCACTGTTGTAGAAACTTTTCTTTGAAAACATAATAGAGAGGCCACCACTGAAGGCTGGACCAAGAGATATAGCCCAGGAGTATTGGGTGAACTCCTTATTAAGCTTGTTGTGTTTATATGTTTGCCTGTTATGTTTTCTTTAACTATTTCATTGCCTGCGTATTTCGCAATCTTATCGATCCGTTGCATAAAATAACATAGGCATATCCATTCACATGAGTTTGTAATACCTTATTTTTTGTATTAGATCAATTTTAGATCATGTGTTGATTGAGATGAAGCAGGAGATGCAAATCATTAGAGTGAGTTTGCGGCACTAGACTTCGAGTTAAGAGAAGATCATCATATAGGTTTGTACGTTTGGCATGCAAGTATGTGGTTAATGGTTATTATAAGAATTAGGGTTACTTATATACATGTTTTTCTTTTTATTGTTACTGTGGTTACATGCATGGTAGATGCCAGTGAATCAGTGTGGTCATATGCACATGTGTCGAATAGTCATGAATGATAATAACTTGTTGGTATATTCATTGTTGTTATTGTTTTATGCTAGTTAACTTGATGCTTAAGTTATATGTTGTTGATAAGTTTGTTATATGATTAACTTATTGATTTTTATATGATAGTTAACTTGATGATTATTTTCTATGTTGTTGATGAGTATGTTATATGTTAAGTTGTTGTTGTCATATGTTAGTTAACTTGATGATTAGGGTTATTGCACTAAGATCTTTATGTTACATGTATCATGTTAATTTGGATTGGCATGTGCATATGGTTAGGGTTATGACATCAGGTATGAGTTAATATATTATGATAGTGTATTGTACTAATCTTGACTGATTGTGCATATGTGATTGTTATGCATGAATGACAATTGTTTATGAGTTTATGATGTGAGCATGTTAGCTAATTACAATTATGGATATCATGACCTTATTTATGTTTGAGTTGATATGTTTTGAAGTTATATTGTGTTAATCTAGATTGGTTTTGTAGAAAAGGTAGCCTCCCATGAGATCCATGAAGGTATGAGTTTGCTTATGTCATTTATTTTCTGCTTGAGTGTTTGGTGTCTATTATGTCATCTATTTGGTGTTTGAGTGTTGGGTGTCTATTATGTCATCTATTTGTTGTTTGAATGTTTGATTAGTTGCATGATATGAGTATGTGTTTGTAAGATTGCATGACAAAAGGATCTTCTTTTAAGATGGTTGTACTAACACATATGTGTTGAGATAACTGATATGTACTTGAGTGTAAGTAGGTGATAGTTGTAGCATTATGTGTTTGACTGATGAATGTGAGTTGATTGTTGATTATGACAAGGTTGTTAGACTTGTTAAAGTTTGGTTTCAAATTACTAGATATGTTGTCTTGATCTTTGGAACGTGTGACTGACATGCGTGAGCAGTTGTAGGGGAACATGTTTGGTATTAGTATGACAAGGTAACAGATGACTTTGTTTATATAGCTAAAAATTGGTGATGTGACAGTACATAGTACGACTAGATTGTAGCAAGGTAAATATAAAAGGAAGGAATTTGTTAAGAACTACTTTGGCTATGTTTGAAAACCCTAATTCCAAATGAAAGAATGATTTTAATACCTAGGGGAATAATATGCGGTACAGAGGGAGGTACCCAAGGGAATAATGTAATAATAGTATGGGACATAGTAATAAATAAGGTGGTTAACCCATATCATGTAGGGGACCACAAGTAGTTAGCAATAGTGTAATAAGCCCATGGCATTAGATAGATGGTATTGAGGAAACCATGGTAATGGCCCATGGTATTATATGTATGAGGCCTATATAGAGGCTAGAGATTCCCCATTAAGAGATGTCAAGGATTATTGTATGAACAGGCATATGGCTTGTGGAGTGTTCTCCTTCCTTAAGGAGTGAATGTATGGTGTTGCCCTACCTTAAGGGTTTGATCAATAAAGAAGAATTTCTATCTATATTAAGATCTTGTTATTCCTTGGGTATATTTCTATTTTCATATATTTGTAGGTCAGATCTATTACAAGTCATATATTTGTAGGTCAGAACTATAACAAGTGGTATAATGTAGTATACCTAAGGGGGATAGTATGGGGTACAGAGGGAGGTACCCAAGAGAATAATGTAATAATGTTATGGACCATAGTAATAAATAAGGTGGTTAACCAATATCATGTAAGGGACCACAAGTAGTTAGCAATAATGTAATAAGCACATTGTATTAGATAGATGGTATTGATGGAACCATGGTAATGGTATTGTATGTATGAGGCCTATATAGAGGCTAGAGACTCCCCATTGAGAGATGTCAAGGGATGTTGTATGAACAGACATATGGCTTGTGAAGTTTTCTCCTTCCTTAAGGAGTAAATGTATGGTGTTGCCCTACCTTAAGGGTTTGATCAATAAAGAAGAATTTCTATCTATATTCAGATCTTGTTATTTCTAGTGATTATTTATAGTTATTTGGTATATTGGTATCATTTCATATAATTTTAGGTCAGATCTATAACAAGTGGTATCAGAGCACTTTCTTGGGCAAAGCGAAATATTTTTTTAGGAATTTTTTAGGGCGGCGAGTTTTCAGATCAGATCAGTATGTTCTGGTGTAAAATCTGTAGAATCTAATTGTAGATCTGAGTTTTTGGTGAAAAAATGATAAATTTGAAAAAACAAATCAGTTGAATCAGAGTCTAGATGAGGGAGATATCGTTGATTTAAAAATCAGCTGTGTTGCAGACATTTTTCAGAGCAGTGAGTTTGTAGATCCGATTTGTATGTTTTGGTGTAAAATCTATAGAATCGAATTGTAGATTTGAGTTTTTGGCGAAAAAATGCCCAATTTGAAAAAAATATCGGCTAAATCGAAGTCGGATGAGAGATATATCGCTGATTTAAAAATCAGCTGTGTTGCAAACATTTTTCGGGGTGGTGAGTTTGCAGATCATATCTATATGTTATGGTGTAAAATCTGTAGAATCTAATTGTAGGTCTGGGTTTTTGGTGAAGAAATACCCAATTTGAAAATTTTTGGCCAAACCGGAGTTTGGATGAGGGAGATATCACTGATTTAAAAATTAGTTGTGTTGCAGATATTTTTCAGGGCAACGAGTTTGCAGATAAGATTTGTATGTTCCGTGGAAACATTTGCATAATCTAATTTCAAATCTGGGTTCTTTGCAAAAAAAATATCCATTTAAAAAAAAAAAAAACAGTCGAATCAAAGTCCGGATGAGGGAGATCTCGCTGATTTAAAATCAACTTCTTTTTTCAGAACTTTTTGTGATGGCGGGATAGTTGCAGTGCGAATCTGAAATTCCAGTGCCTAGATCAAAATTTGATGAAGATGTACAAATTTGATGGCTCTAATCTGGAAATATGGGTAGCACAAATGGAACAATATTTCATTCTGAATCACATCATAGATGATGAAACTAAACTATGTGTGGGAGATGAAACTAAACTATGTGTGGGAGACCTTTACTTGGACCAAGAAAGATGGCAATAGTGGCAGGAGTATTCTAAATGCTATCCAAGGACAATTACTTGGCAGATGTTCGAAAAATCCATTTGTGACTACTTTGATCGTGAATCTAACTTTTGGGTCATCTTACTAAGCTCAGATAGACAAACACAAAACCTAGCAAAGATTTTATTTTCACGGAAAAGAAGGAAACCAAGAAACCTAAAGGGTTATTTTTTGCTAGTATATCCTTATTACAGGTTCATGGATTGATTTAGAAGGAGAATATCATTGTGTCTATAAATCCTAGTTGCAAGCATAATTTTATCAATGTTAATTTGGCAAAAAAAATGCAAGTTCTAGCAAAACACATTGAAAACACACAAGTTGATAATGAGGATGTTCAGGTTTATAAATATTTGAAGCTTTCTATAGATAAGTATGTGTTGCATTGTGATTTTTATACTTTAGATATGGATGACATGGATGTTGTTTTGGGATATCCTTGGATGGAATCTGTGAGTACTGTCAATATTAATGTGCAGAAGAAATTCATGAAACTCTGGTATAAAAAAGAAGAAAATTACATTGCAGGATATTTCTATTAAGACCTAAGCAAAGACTATGGAGGCAGAAGCACAAAGATCTAATGACATTGACACATCATATGATGAGCCTTTAATGGTCAACAACCAAACATAAACATTGAACCGGTACCAGAAAAACAGGGAGAATCCAAGGAGGTTGAAGCAGAAAATGTTACAGGTACTGATACATCAGATAAGGACTCAGTGGTTGAATTAATATTGGAAGATAAGAAACAACAACAGGCACCACAACATGTACCAGATACCACTCAGCGTCCATTAGGTGGTGAATTAAATAAAGATGCATTATTGGTTAACACTTCAACATATCACCACCCACATCACCCTGCAAGAAAACAACCAACAAGATGGCAACGAATTAGCCACAAGGACAACAACCCCCACATGACAGATAGAGAGGGGCCGATCCACCTACTACACATCAACACAGAAGAGCTGCCAGGGTCAACTTTCATCTCAAGTGAGTGAGGCATCAGCTAGATCGAGGGTTCACCTTTCTTTGGGATGGCTAGATCCATGTGCATGGTACCAGTGGACTACTCTTTTGAGTAGATCTTATTGTTTGTTTTCTTTTTATGTTTTGGGGAAGAAACATGTTTAAGGGGGGTGGAATGTAGTATACCTAGGGGGGATAGTATGGGGTTAGAGGGAGGTACCCAAGGGAATAATGTAATTATGGGATGGGCCATAGTAAGAAATAAGGTGGTTAACCCGTATCATGTAAGGGACCACAAGTAGTTAGCAACAATGTAATCATCACATTGTATTAGATAGATGGTATTGAGAGAACCATGGTAATGACCCATGGTATTGTATGTATGAGGCCTATATAGAGGCTAGAGACTCCCCATTGAGATATGTCAAGGAATTTGTATGAACAAGCATATGGCTTGTGGAGTGTTCTCCTTCCTTAAGGAGTGAATGTATGGTGTTGCCCTACCTTAAGGGTGTGATCAATAAATAAGCATTTCTATCTATATTCAGATCTTGTTATTTTTAGTGATTATTTATAGTCATTGGGTATATTGGTATCATTTCATATAATTGTAGGTCAGATTTATAACACCACATCTTGGTTTTACACAACCTTCCTTGTTACTAGGTTCCAAATATTATAACCCTTTAAACCATCCTTATACCCAATAAAGATGCACTTTTCAGATTTACTATCCAACTTAGTTCTTTTCTTCTTTGGAACATGTACATATGCATCACATCCAAATACCCTCAGATGTGAAAGAGAGGGTTTCTTACCAGTCCATACCTCTTGTGGAGTCTTATCCTCCAATGATGATGAAGGTACTCCATTGACCATGTAACATGTTGTCTCCATCGCCTCTGCCTAGAATTCCTATCCTAACCTGACACCACTAAGCATGCTTCTTGCCCTTTCCATGAACGTCTTGTTCATTCTTTCCGAAACTCCATTTTTCTCAAGTGTATATGGAGTAGTTTTTGTTGTGCTAGACCACACTTCTTACAGAATTCTTCAAATTCCTTTGTGCAAAACTCTCCATCGTTATCTGTCCTCAACACCTTTATCTTCATCTCTGTTTGGTTTTCCACTAGAGCCTTAAATTCTTTAAACTTGTCAAAGACTTTAGATTTCTGCTTAAGGAAATATATCCATGTATTTCTTGAGAAGTCATCTATAAATGATACATAATACACAGACTTACCCAGTGATGGAACCTTTACAGGTCCAAACACATCACTGTGCACAAGCTCTAATATCTGTTTTACCCTCTCACCACCAGAGGGGAAACTCACCCGATTTTGCTTCTCATATACACAATTTTCACAGAAATCAAAATCTAGAGAGCTATTACTCATACCTTCTACCATACCTTTACTATAAAGTATTCGAAGGTCCTTCTCTCTAATATGTCCAAGCCTTTGATGCCATAACATGGTCTTCTCTCCAGAGACCACTAGATTTTATGCTCCAATTTCAGGAACCATAGAACTGTTGCACCCATCAACAACATTGCTACCTTACAACTTGTACAAAGTTCCAATTTGAACTCCATGCATCAATACCAGTGCTCCCCGAACCATATTGTAGGAATCCTTCTCAAACACTGTTTTTACTCTTGCATCATCCAACTTGCTTACAAAAATTATATTTCTGGCCAATGCAGGAATATGCAGAACACTCAGAAGTTGTTCTAACCATTCCACCTTGCAAATTCAACTTTACTTTTCCACGACCAACGACTCTAGCCTTTCTATTATCCCCTAAGAAGACATCACCACCATCGTATTTCTCATACTCACAAAACCACTCTCTATGGGAAATGAAGTGAAAGGATGCACCTGAATCAATCAACCATGCCTCATGATCTACATGTGTACTTGAAGAAGCCAAGTACACATACCCACCTTCATCTGAGGTGGTTTAGCCTCTGTAGAAGGAGCATCATTAGATCCCTTTCCTTTGTTAGGAGCTTTAGATTTACAATCCCTTTTGTAGTGCTTATCCTTTCCGCATTTCCAGCAAACCACCTTTACATGTTTTCCTGGAGATTTAGATCTCTCTCTAGATTTAGATATCCCAGTTGATGACTTATTTTTGTTTCTATTTTGGGACCGTCCTCATACAGACAAGGCATCACCATTCTAGATCTCCATATTTTTCTGTCTCATCTCCTCCGTCGGAAAGGATGAGACTATTTCATCAAACTGCAAGGCAGTTGCATTGCTACCTATTGCAATAACTAGAATATCCCATGAATCATAGTATTAAATGCGTTCAGATGCTCTGTCACCGAGTCTTCATCTTTCATCCTCTGGTTACACAGCTTTTTACATAGGAACAATTTATTCACCAGAGACTTAGATTGGTACAAAGTCCCTAACTTGTCCCACAAATCCTTAGGCATAGCTTCCTCTTATACATTCAACAATACTAAATTTGAGACACGCAATCGTATTGTGCTCTTTTCCTTCTAATCCAACTTCTTCCATTCTTCATCAGACACTCCCATTCATTTATTGCATGGATCAACTGCGATCCGCTGATCTTTATCCACCAACAAATCCTCCAAATTTAGTTTCCACAACTCAAAACCCTAACCATTAAATTTCTCGATCTCTATCTTTCCACTGCTTGCCATCTTCTTTCACCACCAGAATCGATCTCGCAGATCTCCCACTGAACAGGGTCTACCACAGGCCCGAGCAAAACCCCTCATCAACAAAGGTGTCCCATTGAAGCCAAAATAGCTTTGATACCAAATGTAGGTTTTAATGCCATATAGAAATTACCTGCATACAAATTCTAAAACAAAGAAAATAAACAATGCGAAATCATAACACATAAAACAGATATACATAGAGATTTTCCCCTGGATCCCAAAATTAGGACTACTAGATTGATTTTTCATTATGTTCCTTTCAATGTTACAATACATATTTATACATACCGAAGCATCGAATACCATGGACCGAAAACCATCACGTCCAAAACCATGTGCGAAAACCATGTGCAAAACCATAGGTAGATCCGCCCAACCTAATATAGGGTCCAATTTTTTATTTTTTTCCTGGGTAGCTGCCCTGGACCCGTAGAGGGGGGCTACTTGCCCCCCCAACCCCCCAGTTAACTATGTGTACTAATCTTGGAAAGAATATAACACAACCCAACACATATTGTAATCCTGCCATTAGTAATTGGTTTTTTCATTAGATACCTAATGGTTAAGTAATTAGTGTGAATGAAAACTTCATATCTTGTGATATAATGTCTGAATTTGTTCACTACATGGACTACAACTAGCATCTCTTTTTTGGTAACTATGTAATTTAACTTAGCAGGGGTTAAGTTTTTACTAATGAAATAGATAACATATTTCAATTGACTTTATTTTTAGCCTATTGATGCCCATATTGTTGTGTCTGATGCATCTGTAGAGATGTGAAATGGTAATGTCCAATTTGGTCCTCTCAAAATTGGTGATGTAGACAGTTTTTGTTTGAGTTTTTCAAACGAAATTTTACAACTTTCATCTAATTGAATGGTATATCTTTTGCAAGTAGTTTGAATAAGGGTAAGGCCATTTTACTAAAGTTTTCAATGAATCTTCAATAATAGTCCACATAACCTAGAAAACTTCTTACATATTTTTGATTCATTGGTGCTGTCAAATTTATAATGATTTGATTTTTTGTTGGATCTACCTTTATTCCAGAAGAGAAAATATGGTGTCCCAACACTATTCTTTCTGTTAACATCATGAAATACTTTTCATTGCTAAGGGATAAACTTGTTTTAATGCATTTTTGTAAAACTTTTCAAAAAATTTAAAACAATTATCAAAAGTATTTCCATACACAGTGAAATGATTCATATAAACTTCTACACATTCATGTATTAAATCAACAAAAATGGTCGAAACTGCTCTTTGGAAAGTAGCTGGTGCATTACATAGTCTGAAGAGTAAGACATTGTATGCATATGTACCCCAAGGACATGTAAAATCAGTTTTGTCTTGGTCTTCTAATTATATTTTAATTTGATTATAGCCACTAAATCCATCTAGAAAAGAGAAAAACTTTTTCCCAGCTAGAGAATCTAGGACTTGATCGATGAATGGTAATGGAAAACGATATTTAAGTGTTGCTTTGTTCAATTCCTCTACACAAAATTTTCCACTTTCCATTTTTCTTTGGAACCACTACTAAAGAAGAAACCCATTAACTGTCTGAGATAGGGTAGATTAACCCTACCTGTAATAATTTTTGTAATTCTTCCTTAACTATCTCTTTCATCATCGGGTTCATCCTTCGTTATGGTTGCCTTACAAATTTGACAATATTATCTATGTAAATATGGTGAGCACA
Source organism: Pinus taeda (assembly GCA_000404065.3). Lineage (NCBI taxonomy): Eukaryota > Viridiplantae > Streptophyta > Pinopsida > Pinales > Pinaceae > Pinus > Pinus taeda. The sequence goes on from APFE030991175.1 coordinate 78,632, forward strand.
TGTTTCAGGATGATTTCCTTGCATATCAGTGTAGTCCCAAGCAAATGCCTTTGAATATTTCTTTAATAATGCAATTAATTGTTCTTCTTGTGATGTTTGCAAATTGTTACCAGTGTTAGGACATTTTGCAAGACTAATTTCAATTGTTTTTATGTTAGAGTTTGTGATTGAGTTAATAGGTAAGATAGCATCAAATTATGTTTGCAAAGAATTGATTGTGCAATTTTCCTAAAAACATTGTTCTAAAATTTGACTTGCAGCCTTATATTGCACGGTTTTAGTTTCTCCGAAAATCTGGTTCTGAAATGAATAAATCTATTAAATCCTCATTATCTTCTTCTCTAAAATCAAAATCTTGATTAATGCTTAAAATAGGTAGAATTTCTTCCTTTTTTTTGTTTTTCTTCATCAAGCCATGATAATAGAGAAGGTGATTGAGTAGGAGTAAAAAGTGTTATATGCTTTCTTTCATTTCCATGTGAAATAATCATACTTCTTGATCTACAACCAATGAAAGCATTAGTTGTGGCTAACCAAAGTCTACCAAGAATTAATGGGTGTCCTCCTAAGTTTGATTTTGGTTGAAGAACTAAGAATTCTACTGGATACTCCCAAGAATCCAAAGAAACAATGATATCTTCAAGTACTCCTTCTGGCACTACTTTGGATCTATCAACTAGTTCCAAAATTGTAATGGTAGGTCAAATATTTGGAAAATTTAGATATTTAATTGTTTCTATTGTCATCACATTAATAGTAGTTCCCAAGTCAATTAAAGTTTTAGAAACTGAAAAATTGCTAATTGAAATTGTCACCATTAATATTCCAGAATCAACATATTTTTCAATTGTGGTATTTGTTGACATGAGGCTAGCTAGTTTTCCCATTATATGTATTGTTGGTGGACCCTTCTTTCTTTTGTTAATTTTCATTGTGCATAATTCCTTAATTTCCTTTGTATAGATTGGAATATCTTTAATAGCTTGCAATACGAGAATTTTCACATAAACATTTTTCAATTCATCTAAGATATCAAATTCAAGAAGGGACTAACCTTTATGGAAAATGAGGTGTTTAAGTCATCATTGTTTTACTATTTTGAATTTTATTGTCTTTCATTTCATTTTCTATGTTGGACTTTTCAAGGTTTTTCTCCTTTTCTAGTTGTTCTTCTATTATGACTGGAGAGTCCTTTTGTAAAACTTTTCTAGGCCTTAAGTGAATGTTTTGAATAGGAAGGATTGAATATGGAGTTCCTTCCTCAGTATTGTAGATTGGTCTTTCTACTTTGTTACTCGGATTTGCCATTGGCTGGGCTGGTAATTGAGTTTGTTTGGGAGGGGGTTAGCTAGATGGCAGCTGAAGCTGCTAAAATTGAGTTAATGGTGGTGAAGGTAATGATTGTTGTAGAAATGGATTTGGTTATTGGGATTGCTGAAATTGTTGATATGGAAAAGATTGTTGAGGATAAGATTGATAAGTTTGTTGGTATGACTGAGAATAGAATTGTTGAGGAATTTTGGTTCCATAAGCATATCCTCGCCAACCTTGAGAAGGTTGGTTTTGGGTTTGCTGAGGAGGCCAAGATTACTAAGGCATAGGGGTATTCCATAAATTATGAACAAGATACTGATAATTCTGAGAAAATTGTTGAGTAGGACTTTGAGGCATACCCACAAATCATGGTTGCCAAGGCTTTCTTGGTGCTAAATAGTAAAGAGATTCCATTCCTTGCCTTTCTTCCATTTGGTTTTCCTGCAATTCCTTCAACTTTGGACAATCATCTGCTGCATGATTTTTAGTAAAAAGTCCACAAACATGAATATTGTCTAAAGGACATTCCCTTAATGGATATTTATTTCTACATTTAGGACAGAAAATTGATAATACTTGATCTTGGTCTTCTTTTTTCTTTCTTGTTTTTAGTATATCAACTTATGTTCCTAATGTACTTAAGAGATCAATTTTTAAGTCTTCAAACAAGTTTCCTAATTCAGCTCTTGTTATACTTCATGTTGCTTATTTGGTAGCTTTAGAATTTGCATCTCTCTTTCTAGTTTTAGCTCTACTTCTTAAGTATTTTTGACATAATTCTTCAATTTAATCAAATGGTAAATATGAAATATCTCATTTTCCTATCACATTAAGAATATCAAGATACTCATCTCGTATGCCTTTTAAAAAGATTTTTCGAATAGTATCAAGGTTTAAAGAATGATGTTTGGATTTTTGCAAGTTATAGAGAAATATTTCAAGATATTCTTCTAAACTTTCATCTTGTTGTTGACACATTCTAAAAATATCATCCTTTGAATCTTTAGGCCTATGGTATGCTTGATATTTCTTAAGGAAAAATTTTCTCATGTCTTTCCAAGTGGGAATAGTATGTTCATGTAATCCCATGAACAATTTTAATGCAACTTATCTAAGAGTAGCAAGGAAAATATGAATCTTATGTGTATCATCAATATAACCATAGGTACGATATAGAATAACAAATTCAAACAACAATGAGTCAGTATATTCATAAGGCATACCATAGAAATTTGGTAAAACATAAGGTGAGATATTTTTTATTTTTACCTCTTCTCCTAAGGTTTCTCTAGTGTCTAAGATTGGAAATCCAAAAGTAGCTTCTTGGTCATTCTCTACTCCTTAATTATCTCTTATTTTATTTTCATTTTCTCTTTTGGTATCCTCTTCTCTTTTTCTCTCTTCTTCTCTTTTCCTTTCCCATTCTCTCTGTTGTCTCTCATATTGTAGTCATTGTTTTGGAGTTACTCCAGGAATATTGGATCCTTGTCCTTATTTTTCCATTTCTTTTCAATTGTTTCAGTAAAATGTGAGTTTATGTCTCTTCAAATTTCTCTAGTTGCTCAAGAACAGGTTGATCAATTGGTTGTTTTGATTGTTCAAGGATAGGTTGAATAATTGGTTTCTTGTTTCTTTTTGTTCTCCTATGAAGATGTTTCTGCTTGTGTTTGTTTTCTCTTTACTTCATAAGCCAACCAAGTTTGTCTTTGAACAAGAGTTAACCTTTTCCCTGAATGTTGTTTTTCCTCTAACTCTTCCAAAGTTGGTTTTCTAGTAGTTGGTGTAGCTAGTTCGAATGTAGATGGTCCTACTTCCACCAATGGTTGAGTTGTTGGGGAGTTTTGTTTTATATATCTACCTTTTTCATCTCTTTGTCTAGGCATGAATAATCATAATGAAAAATCCTAAAATATTTATGTTTTTATATTTTCTTAGTGTTTTTGTATTTTTTATGTTTTCTAAACAAACTTCTCAACTAGTTGTATCTAAGTGTGCTTCCCCAACAGCAACGCTAAAAATTTTAGTCTAATTTATGGAGATGAATTAGAGCATGCATTTTAATATCAATCTGGGTTGGTAAACTTAGAAACACAACCAAAATATATGGATCTTAGATCTAACTAGTTAGGAAGTGGTTGCTTAGATACTTAAAATAATGGAAATGCATATTACAAACTGAAAATGAAATCTACAAATATGAATTGCTCAATATAAAGAAAGTATAGAAAATCTTATCTACAAAGCACATGAAAGAGTGAATAGTGATTTTATTCAATTTTAGTTAACAAGAAAGAGGCTCTTATCTCAGAAATCCTGGTTGTCCTTTCTTATCATTTATGTTAATTCAATAAAACCAAATTCACCATCTAAGTTTCCAAATCATAACGCATCTAATTCAATAAAGAAGGAAGGAAATAATGCATAAACATTGATTTCAATTCACTTTTAGTTAACAAAGAAGACACTCTAACTTAGAGACATGGTTTTTCCTTCCTTATTGAAACTAATCCATTGAGAGAAATCATTTCACTATCTCAATAACCAAGGCAAGAAAATTAGTAAGAAATATCCAAAATATTGATAAAGAAAATAGAAATGATAACATACAATTATACACATAATTTAACAATAGTGTACTTAGCTTAGAATGGGGGCCTTCCACCTTTGCTCGGTACACTTTAAGATAATCAACTACAGAAAATCACCATTGGCATCACATGGCAAGGTATGCAAAAGAAATAGAAGGAAAGTCTCCAATTGTATTCAGAATATAATAATCACAATCTATGTTTTTAGTTGCTTGGTAGCTTTGCTTAAATAGGTGAATAATGTAACAATATTAGCTATAATGTTGTAACAAATAACAAGAGTCCTAATTCATCTCATAAGGTCGAGTTCATCCCTTATTTACACAAAATATGGAAAAATTCCACAAAATCCCAAAACTGCCCCTTGAATCAGGGGATTTTCTGTGTGACTGGTCAAGTTTGACCAACTTTGACTGGGCCTGTTCTAATTGATCTGGAGCGAGCCAATAGGTATACCTCCATCCTTGGTTCATGTATTTTTTGAATATGATTTCAGTTTGTGCCCAAATGTCCTGCACATATGACTTCAATGGAGCCATTACGAGAAATTTCGTTTCTGCCAAGAATAAATTTTAATGCTCAATTTTTACTAAAAACTCTAAAATTCAAAAGACATAATTAATTTACCTTGGTTTGCAAAAAGGAGAAAATTTTGACAAATATGATCAAAATATTTTAATAAAGGATGGTGAAATGATGGAATATGTATTGTCGAAAAGGGTCAAAATCGAGAGCTAACAAGGGCATCAAAAGGACCCATCCCATAGAGGGGGATCTATAGGCCCAAGTTTATAAGTTCTCCTCACTAGGTGTAAATTTTCTATTAATAAAATTTGCTTATTCATATGATCCATTGTGTTGCTACACTTTCATTTTTTGTTATATGTTTCTAGTTACACATGATATTCTGTTGCGAGGTTTTTCTTTCTTTTTTTATTGCATATTTGAAGCGTAAATAACCATATTTTTAATTTTAGGGTCACTTGTCACTAGTGACTTAAGTTAAGCATTTTTGGTACACTTCTCTGAAATATTTACACAAACAAATGGTGACTCCAGATCTGCAATAAGAAAAGAAATAAAAATCTTGTAGCAGATTATCATGTGCAACCATAAATATATAACAACAAAAATTAAAGTGTAGCAACCCAACGGATCATATGAATCAAAATTTATTAATAGAAACTTTACACCTGATGAGGAGAACTTATAAACTTGGGTCTATAGATCTCCCTTCTTGGGATGGGTCTTTTTGATTTCCTTCTGCTTCAACGATCTATTTCTCTCTCTCAACTTGCAGTGGGCATAAAACAAAAAATAGCTTGAACTCAAGTGGGAGCTCAAAGGGAATGAGAAGATAATGGTGACGATGAGAATGATCAAGGTGAATAATGAATAGAAAATCCCTCTATTTATAACGATGTATTGAGCCAAATTAGGAACTAGAAAATAATATAATATCATTGACTAAATCAAAATCTAGTCATTGTGAATACTTTATTATATCTTTGAGATGGAAAATGATATTCAAAATGGTCATATATATTTATTTAAAAAGTGGTTGAAGTAATTAACAAACAAAAATGATTTATTAATTACTTTGTGAGAATTAAGAAAAGTATGAATTTGAAATAATTATTAAATAATGGTTTAACAATTATTCCAAAAATAATAAATAATTATTTTTTTTAATTATATTCCATGGGTATAAGTCAAAAGGTGACTAGAAATAATTAAACAAATAATTATTTAATAATTATTTCTAGAGAAAATTAAATAAATAATGATTTATTGAACTACTCTCATGGGGTTTTTGAATTTTAATGAGAAATAATTTAGGAGAAAATGGTTTACTAAATTATTTTCCATAGTGAAAGTGAATTTACTATGGTAAATCTAATCCTACATGGTGTATTTCATGCGAACTAGGAAGAAATGGTTAGGTGATCATTTTTTGGTGATAACAACAGGCTTCATAGTTTGACCAAATGCTTTCTTTCTAGAACAAATCATATTTTCTGTTTAGATATCATCGACTTTAAAGGTATGTAAACCCAAGATAGAAAAGAGGCAATAGATAAGTCAATAATTGTTCATCATCACAAATTCCCTTTTCAAGTTTCGCCACATTACCTTTTGAGCCAATATAAACATCTTTCATGCAAGGTCTTATTAAACTAAAAAACATCATGTAAGACAATGCTACAAAAAAAATATAGATGTAGAGACTAGACAAAGAGTAAGAGAGAGAGTGGATGCAATGCAAGGAAAACTAAATGCAACTAGACCTACTCCTAACCTAACTGACTAGAAGGTCAGGGCTCACTGTTAGGCCCCTATACTACTAGTGCAACCCCTTATTGTTATTAGTACAACCCACTTATTATATTGATGTACCCATGTAGTGCCCATATTGTTACTATTGTGCCCCATAGAAGCCCACTATTGTTATTATTGTGCCTTTACATATTATTGTTGTTATGTCGGCTCTGATTATGTTATGACCCATTAGACTCCTATATATAGAAAGGAGGTCTTTTCATTTGTATGATCCAAGAATTGTTCATTTGTGTAATGTAAAGGAGGTTTCCCTCTCGAAGAGGCTGAATTCTAAGGCGTTGATCTATCTTTTCTATCTTTTTGTGAGCTGGTTTCATAACATTTGGTATCAGAGCTTTGGATTCTAGGGTTTCGCTATTCCAAATAGGTCATCGTGGAATTTTCGCTATAACTTTTTTTCTACGACGTTTCAGAACCAAAACAAAAAACCCATTTGAGAGGAAATCGTGATGAACCTCAGATCAAAATTTCAGATCTTTTCACACTATATTTGCGGAGATATGATCTGAGGAAGTTGGTCTTTTTGCAGACTCTTGAATTACATTCCAAACAAGTCACCAAGGGAAAATCGTCTTAACTTTCTCTCTGTGCATCGGATTGAAATTTTATAAGAAGGTACAGAAAGAGGACGGATTGTAGTTTCTTTTGTATATTTTTTAGTGCCAAAGGTCGAAACAGTGACACGTGGCACTTCATACAAGTTTTCTCTTCTAGAAAGGTCTATAATCAGGTCATCCTGGGAGATTCTGCATAACTCTTTCTTAGAGAATCCAATTTGGATCAGACTAGTGCCATGGGAAAGAGGACGTAGAGTGCTACTACAAGTCACAATTTAAGAACTTAACGATCTGAAAGTACAGAGTTACAGTCGTTTTAAGATCGAGCTCCTAAAATCAAGAAAAAGCAAGATGAAGAAGTTTGATGGCAAGGATCCAGTAAATTGGATACTTCAGATGGAGCAATATTTTGATCTAC
>APFE030991175.1:86612-101669 GCA_000404065.3 Pinus taeda
TTATATTGATGTACCCATGTAGTGCCCATATTGTTACTATTGTGCCCCATAAAAGCCCACTATTGTTATTATTGTGCCTTTACATTATTATTGTTATGTCGGCTCTGATTATGTTATGACCCCTTAAACTCCTATATATAGAAAGGAGGTTTTTTCATTTGTATGATCCAAGAATTGTTCATTTGTGTAATGTAAAGGAGGTTGCCCCCTCGAAGAGGCTGAATTCTAAGGCGTTGATCTATCTTTTCTATATTTTTGTGAGCTGGTTTCATAACACTCATTGTAATGAAATTTCCAGTGTAGCCACCGTAACTTCTCCCAACCTCTGAACATAAAGATAAGAGAAATTAAAACCAATATATGAAAATGTGCATCATAAAAGGTAAAATATTGAATATATTGCACAAAAGATAGAAGGTATTTGCAAGATGTAGAAAGATGTGCAATCCTTAAGAAACCTGTAACCTTACCTTTTTTATGAGAGTAGCAATGAAACAAACCTGGATGACTTTTGTGAATGCACCTGCATCTATATTGTCTTTCTTAGAAAATATCAAGAGAAATAAAAACTCTCTTTTAGCAAATAGACCTGCTAAGTAAGATGTTTCTAACTGATGATAGATTGGATCATGAAATTCAAAACAATCCTCTTGAAGATCCTGAAATCCTTGGGAGAAAGAATTTTCAATTAATGGTGTGGAATCAAGATGAGAATATTGCGAGGGAAAATAAATTTGATCATATTAAAAAAGATTGTCAAGATAGTGAGGGATTGACATAATCATTTGTGGTGGCTGAAGTGCCTCAACTGCTTGACAAGTGTCTGAAAATTGAGAAGATAGACCATAAAGATCAATTGGTGTAAAACAACCATCATTAGGTACACTAGTGGGAAAATGATCAATTGAATGATAATTGTTAGAATAGGAACCCATTAGAGAAATTTTGAGATCTAAAATGGGCCTCCTAAGGAATATTATAAAATAATAGCATAAATAATAAAGTAAGAATGGATTACCTCATCAAATTTTGGAGGGAAAAAAGAAAAAACTACTTTTTCAACTCATATTTTCAACTTTTCTCCCCATGGGCTTTCTCAAATTTCGAGTGGGAGCATTCGTTGGATGCAAGATTTAATTCCTCATCGAACAAGTACCGATGTTTCATACTTTTAATGGACCCCATTACATGAAAAATGAGAAATACATTTTTTCATGTATTTCTCATTTTTCATGTAGCAGGGTCCATTGAAAGTATGCAACATGGGTACTCATTGGATGAGGCATTAAATTATGCATCCAACAAGTTCTACCACTCGAAATTTAAGTAAATCTATGGGGAGATAAGTTGAAAATATGAGTTGGAAAAGTAGCTTTTATTTTTTATTTTTTTTATCCTTTTACCTTTTTACTCCAAAAATGGTAAGTCATCCCCCATGGTTGACATCATCATGTTGAATCCTATTGGTTCTTATAAAGTTTTTTTTGGTTGTAAAATTTTGTTTTGAGGTCCATGTTTGACCTCAAACTTTTTATAATGATGATCAAATTGATTGATTAAGGCATGTGATTCTTGGTTAGGAGACATCAAAGATAGATAAGCTTGAACAACTTTGCATATGCTTTGAACAATAGAATCATCTTCCTCATATGTTGAATGTGAAAATCCATCTACTTTTGACTGGTTACAAATTGTACGAACATCAGAATCATTAAAAGGAAATGCCAATATGGCATGCACATGAAACCAATCAAGATGTAGTGGATGAAAAATAGGAACTTAATTAAGCAAATAACAAAAGAATTCACTAACATTCAATAGGATATTTAGTGCCAAAAAGGAAATGATTAGCATCATAATATTCACAAGAAATATTAGGATTTGATTACTTTCAAAAGTATTTGATAGGGATGAATCCTTAAGCGAACGATAATCTTTAAAATGACCAGCTTCACAACTTTGTGCATCAATGAAAGGTATACACTCCAAACCCAAGTTTGATACAATAGATTCACATGAAGATGAACTAACTGAAATATAATCTTCAATCTGATCAGAAACCAAATCTTGAAAGTTGAAAGAGATATATGCAAAATAACAAACATCTTTCAAGACAGAATTTACATTCAGTGCAACCATGCAAAGAAAATAATTTTGCAAGAAAATCCATATCTTGCTTAGTTTAGGGATCTTATAAAAGTTGCGAGAACCTGCCATAACCATCAAAGGAAGTTAAAGTGCCTTAACTCCCTGAAAATTCCTAGAACTTTCATGGACTATGGAATGAAATTTGAAGATTGGATCATATCATGCATAGTTTGTGGATAGCTACTACCAATAATTGCAAGAAGATTACTACTATCAATATGGTAGCCATCTACATTACTAATTTGATCGGATGTGTCAACTTCTATGAACAAATTACCCGATTTATAAGGTTCTTCCAGTTACAAATCCATGGACATATGGGTTAGACTAATCTCATGAGTAACCTAAATAAAAGGATTTTCTTCATGCAAAAATATAAATGACAAGGGATGTAATAGGTACTTAGTGATTTCTTTACCTTCCTCGTCACCATGGATAACCTCACTACCTTTTGTCAATTCAAAATCCAACTCATTAGATGATAACCTTGAAGAGCATGGAGTATCTTCTTCACAATTTAATGCATTATAAACAATAGAGCACAAGTGATAGTAAGTTGAAGAGGAAGTTTCCATAAAAATATCTTCTTGGATCGAAACAGATTTGAGTTCTAAATCTTCCAAAACAAAATCTTCTTGAGAAACAAAAAGATAAAATGGTGCACTTGGGAAATAATCATCAAATTCATCAATAGAATCAGGACCATCAGAATGATGTTTGTCTATGGCTTCATATTGATTAGGAAAATCAACTTCATTTGATTCGTTACTTTGATTCCTAGATTCAAAATCAACTAAGGATGGAAGAACATTACCTTGACATGGAGGATTTTGACAAAGAGAAGAAATATCAATAGAATCCTCACCTTCCTACTCCTATACCTGTGAAGAATGACCACCTTGCACCTGATCACTATTAAGATTGGAAAATAGAGAATTTGTAGAAGGAGATTGATCAAGTGGATTAAGGGACACTAGGTTATGAGAATGAGATGATAAAGGAGGAAAAGCATCCAAAATAGGTCCAAGACTAGATTTATGAGTGATAATATCATCTTGAGAAATCACGTGATTGGCCCTCACCTTAGGCTCCATGAACCATTCCGGATTATCCTTAGTCAGATCAAGATCATGGGAAATGGATGATGGTTGAGAAGATGGATTAGGAATTTGATTTGCACATTTTCCAACCTGATCATTAATACATATAGGCACCTTGATTGGTACTAGAAAAGGAAGAGGACATGGAACAAAAGGGATAGTATGTTCCTCCTCTAAAATTAGAGGTGTTCGATGATTTACAAAAGTTGGGAGAGTAGAAACATCAGGAGGTTTCGATTCACACTAATTCAAAGAGATTTCTACCAAATATTCAAACTTTTGTTTAAAGTAATCCCAATTTGTATCTTCTTTAGGAAACTCACAACATGAGTGAAGGAATCTATGAGAAAAATCCTCAATTAATTCATTAGGCTCCATTCTAAGTTGATTAATTCTTTTATAAACATCTTGGTAATCATACCTATCAAAATCTTGATGAAGCTCCTTAAGAAATTGATCGAAATAATGAATAGAGGTAGATGGTAAGGTATGAAACTATCAATTAATACAACCTTCAAGAATGAGGAAGAAAATAATGCAAGAAATATCTTCATCATCAATTTCATAATATTCACAAGACTTAAGAAAATCAGGCATGTGCTCAGCTATGGGTGTTCCATCCTCACCATCAGACTTCAATTGAGACAAGTCATAAAGAGGCTCATCAAGGATTAAAAAAAGACCATTGGATCCATTTGAAAAACACCCTGGGAGTATGATTTGAGGATGAACCATTAAAGATAAGAGATTCAACACAAACTTAATGGGCATATCTTGTCATCTGGCCCTCTTTCTAGCACCAAAATGTTAACGATGTTGGATACCTCCAACATATAGGGGTATCCCCAATGTGAAGTCCCAATTAGACCTCACAGCATTTGGAGTAGGAGCCCCCATCTAGAGTATTGACCCGACAACCATAACTTTAATATTATCCTTGGTTTCCATGAATAACATAAGATATTATTGACATAACCTTTGAATAAGCAAGTAAGTTGACATTGTGATGCACCGATTACAATGTCTAAAAGGAGACTTCCATGAAGAGAGAAAAGAATGACTCCCCTGAAGGCAAGTAATAGTACTATCTGGGAGAAGGCACGTGAGAGAAAGGAAAGATTTGTTGATTAACTTGCAAATTACTTCACAAGATAACAATGATTCATGAAAACAAATAAAACAAACATTCAACAATATAAGCACCAAAGCCTCAAAAATAGTTCGATTTTGTTAGTACATAAGAATGCCAACACATGCCACAAACATCCAAAGAATAGTCTTAAAACATTCATGATACATGCATGAAAGTGTGTTAGCTCAATGAGCTTCAATATTAGGTGAAATATCCAAGTACACAATTACAATAATGAAGGACTAGTTCCAATAGTGGGACATTAAGTCACTTCTTGCTTCTCCAAAGAATAGTTTTTCTCTCCTATCCCAAGTTAGAGAAGCCAAGTCTAACTCTCCAAACCTTAAGCCTCCAAAAATCCTTTTTCTTGAGTTATGAGGTTGCTTTTATAACAAAAGAAATTATCTTTCATATCCTCATGACTCTTGGACTTCTATTATGACCTTTGAACTTCTAAACAATTCTTGAACTTCTAAATTACCTTTGGACTTCTCTGTGTGACTTTTGAACTTCTTCATGTGACTTTTGTCTATATATGACTATGTGACTCTTCATATTCCACATATGACCTTGGACTTCCACACATACATTTTATCCTTTTCCTTTTAATAATTACATTATTATATTATACATGATGTGGCATAACACATGGAAACACATTGACCATTATGTTGACACTTGTACAAGTTACAACTTGTGAATGATGACATGGACTTCACGATGAGGTGGAAATGTCAAGTTGTCTTCATTTCTACTTCATCTTGCATTCATGATGGTATATTTTTTCTATGCTTCATATCCATGAAAGATTGACTTTGTTTCTTATATTTACCCTTCAAAGGATCTTGGATTATATTGGAATCCTTTGAATCATCATGCAATGCCTTATTTATGTCTTTCCCATGATCTACTTCATGTCACCATGATAGGTGTCTTTTGTTCTTCTTCTTTGCAGGTGTTTTTTATGCTTTTTTTATGGAAGGGTTGGAAGGAGGAGGTCTAATTAGGAGGGAACATTAAAACTCAAAAAATTCTTAGGAAGGCTTCATTGTTCATTGTTACTATGCCATATGCTATGAAGAGGAGATATCCTTGGTTTAGCGCAGTGGGGACGCTGAAGGGACAAGGTGGTGAGCTTATTACTTTAGACTGCGCCATTCTCTATGAAGAAAAGAGAGGAAGAATTAGAAAGCACAGCTTGAATAGTCAAGGGATGAGAGGAAGCCTCCTTCAACCTTCCTACTATGCAATGCACTAAATAATAGAGGATTAGGCAAGTACCATCACAAGGGGAAAGCAGAAGAGGGAAGGATGAAGGATTCAGGCTTTAGACTGAACTATGTGTTGAAGGAGAAAGAGGAAGCTTTAAGGAAAGCATAGTTTGACTGGTCAAATGCTCACCCTCTCTTTAAAATTCACCATGTGTTGAGGGAGACTTATCAGGGAAGAGTCTTGAGTTCAGAGCTCAAAAGGAAGAGGGAAGGAGAAGGCTTTATGCTTTAGACTGCGTTATGTGTTGAAAGGGAGAGAAGGCTTGGAAGACATCATAGTTTTTCTCAGCAAGAGGTCATTGTTGGTTTGGATTAAAATTTTCGTTCTATGATAGCACAGTTTGAACCAATAGTGGGTGCTTTTCCATTTGGAATGTTATTTTCATTGAGGGAGGCCATATGAAGGAAGCCACTTTTCCTAAGAGGGTTTTCACTGCACTGGGAGGATAAGAGGGTCTTTACATTGCATGTTTTTCCTCTCCAAGAGGATGGAAGAGGTACATGGTGCGAGCTAGGAGTGATCTATGTTCCATAAAAGGCATAGGTGATCAAACTTAGTGCAGTGACTCGGTAAGAACAAGAAGGGGTTAGGTGACTGCCCTTAGAAGTTTCGTAATGTGCAGTAGTTTTGAGGTGATCTTAAGGATGACTTAATTCACAAATATTGGTGAGTAGGATTGAATCGTTGAGTTCAATGAATAGGTTAAGCTCATCACTTGGTAATAGGTCTAATGCCTTCACAATCTGCACTGGGATGAAGGACTGATAAGAGCTCCCAAAATGACTAAGTGTGGGACCGAGAGAGTAAGAGAGAGAAATGCATCCTAACAAGACTGACATGGAAAAAACATTTAAATTCAATAAATAAAATCCAAAGGAACACGCAAGACTTATGACTATCAACCACACCTTGAAACAACAACAAAGTGAAACTTATTTCTAAGTGTGATAGTTAAAAGAACACATTACGACACTTAGAACACAAGTTACAACAAAAGTGACAATTGTGACCAAAAGGTGCGCTAAGTTGTAGGAATGTGTCTAGTGCATATTCTATTGAAATGTTAGATCTTGTAATGTAGAAGAGTGTTCCAAAACTAACTTTGGTGATACTCAAAGGTGCGACACATGTAGGAGTGAAAAAAACAACCACGACACTTGTGATAGGAGGAAAACATGAAGATGGCACTTGCAAAATGCAAACAACCTTGAAAGAAACACATGCCAGAGCAAAGACAACATGAAAAAAACACTTATTAAAGTGAAAGTGAGAAAAATTGATAGCCACAAACATAAAAGAGACACTTTTGAAAGCGACAATGCACAAAAGAGACAATTGAGAAAACTCACCAAAATAGAAGTACAAACTCAACCAAAGTGAGGGAGACTATCAATGAAAGTGTGCACTTCCTATCAACATGGTCCAAAAATTACACAAGCACTATCTTGATGGATGGTGTTATTCTTGTTTAATATTGTATAAAGAAGTGTGCTCATAAGTTTATCAAGGATTGAGCATGTGTGAGCAAGTGACTTTGACAAGTAAAAATTTAGGAGAAGACTTAATAATATTGCAAAACATCAATCAACCAGGAAGGGACCATAGGGTGAGAGATCGTAAGATCCTCAATAGGCTCCAAACTTCAAGTGTGAGAAAAATTTTGGAGGGTGTTGATTGCAACGTCAACAAGTTTTTGGACAAATTTTAAAAGTCTATTGGACCTAAAAAAGATATAGATGAAAAATTGAAAAATCTAGTGTTTGTAAACCCTCATAGACTTGTATTAAAAGGCCCTAGGGTTTGTGGATAAAACCCAAGGTCTAGACCTAGATTGATGTTTCTGCTGAAAGAAGAAACCCTAACTCTTGCAAGGAAGGAATGGCATTATGTTGATGATGAGAAAGAGGTTGATGAACTTACAAGATGGATGCAAGAAGGCCAAAATGAAGAGGAAGCTAGCATTTCCCTATAATCCTCAAAATATAAGTAATTTATATCTCTCTTCTGTGATTATTATTATTGATGTTGATTTTACTATAAGTTAGCCTCTTGCCTTTGTCTTTAGTTTGTTTGGTTGTAGTCATTCTTCCATGGCCTCCTAGGATTTCAAGTACATAGTGAAGGTTGCTAAGGCTTTGGAGATAGATGTAAGTAGTGGAAGAATGAAGCAAAGCATGTGGAAAGAGGACTCTCCCAGATTCTTTGATTTTTGTTGAGATATATTGTACTAGATGAGATTCAATCTCAGAGGGAGCAGGTAAACCAAAAAAGTTGAAGTATACCTTGATTGTGCCAAAGGGAAGTAAGCAGTGAGTTCTAAATGGATCTACTAGATCTAATGTGTAACATATGGAAGCATAAGACCATAAGGTTCTCCCAAAAAGAGGGAGAGGATCATTAAAAGAAATTTTCTCTAGCTTCTAAGTACACTTCTATTAAAATCATTGTTTCTTTTGTTATGGAATTACATTGGATGGATGTAGAGGCAATTTTTCTCCATGAAGAATTTGAGGAAGATATGTACATGGAATCACCTCAAGGTTTTTAGGGCCATGAAGAAGTCTTTTGCTTGTAAATCAAATATTGTACCTAATTTTTGGATTTATGGATCAAGATTGATCCTATATGATTTATTTCTAAAGAAAGCAGCAAGACTCGTGTTGGAGCAGTTGTGGTAGAAATATTTTGCTTCCATAATAGAGGGAGTAGTTGGGGAGCCTTGTTTTAGCTTCAATAGAAGTTAACCTCTAAGTTTGAGATTATGGACTACCATTGAGATAGGTTAGATATCTTATATTACAGAAAGAAATAATGGTAGAGGGAGCATCCAAAATTGCCACAACAAAAGTTGTTTCAGAAAGAGCACCCTGTTAAGGTAACTAGAAAGTAGTCGACCAGCTTATGGTTGAGCCAAGATATGTGGCTCAACATGTGTTGAAGTACCAACACGATACAATTGGTTATGGAACATCTGATTATGGTTCGAGATATGTCTCAAACAATGGAGTATAATTGCAAGCATATGGATATTTAGATTGGGTAGAAAGTGTAGAAGACAAAAATAGTTCATCAAGATATTGCTTCAATTTGGGATTTGTTATAATTTCTTGGATGAGTAGGAAGAAAAAATAATTTGCACTCAGTATTGCATAGGTTGAGTATATTGCAGCTCGGTTGGTAAGTTGAGAAGTAATATGGCTTTAGAAAATACTTACAGGATTGTTTGATCAACTGCAAGTGGAAACCATAATGACATGTCAAAGCATAGTGAGATCTAGTACCAAGATATGGTATGGAAGGAAGTAGTGTGGCTCCATTATTATTATATAGTCAAGTGGATTGCTGACAAAGCCTCTATCCCAGGTGAAATCCATATACTTCGAGGACAAGCTTGGAGCAATTGAGAATGTCTCTTTCAACAAGAGGGAGTGTTGAAATTGTAGCATCAAGAACAATTATTCTCCTTAGGTCAGGTTTACCAAGATTAAGGAAAATGGTCGAGAGTGTTGATGTGATAAAATCATGGACAAACATTCTCCTTGTGTCAAGTGGGTTGACCAAAATTAGGAAGAATGGTCTGGCAAAGGATAGTCATTCTTCATGTGTCAAGTGTGTTGACCAGAATTTGGAAGAATGGTCCTAGAGGTTCATATTCACTTAGTTGAGTGGGTGCATTTCAACATCGGGCTCAGACTCTACAGATAGGTTGAGTGAGCACATTTAGCATCAAGCCCATAATTACTCATAAAGAGTGAGGAATTTGGAGATTCACCATGACTTAAAGATATTGACCTGGATGATGGTGAACCATGACTAGTATGTATACCATGAGTTAGAGGGACTGGAATTATGGTGACTAGTTGATGTTAATGATGTGCCATGTGTCAAGAATACTGGCTAGGATTATGGTGCACCATAGGTTAGAGGTACCGATGGATATTATGGTCACTAGTTGATGTTGTTGATTTACCATAGGTCAGAATTATTGACCAAGACCATGGTAATTGAATGATGTAGATGTTGATGATGGATTGTTATAACCTTTTCTTAGAGAAATTTGTCAACAAGAGAACATCTAGATATTCATTGTGAATACCTCCCTAGCTAAGAGGGAGTGTTGAAATTTGTAGCTATGATTGGTCTTTATAATCAATATTTTAGCCCTTGAACTAATATAAGGCATGTTCTTCATGTCAGTTTCAAAAAAGAGGTTTTTTTTTTTAAATAAAAAAACCGAATTTTTGGCTTCAAATGACAAGTCAACCCTCCAAAATATGAAGTCATTGCCATTAAAGGGAGATACCCATTCGGGAACTTGGAATTCCTATATATAAGCCATTCGTTCTCCTCCACGGGGCATGAATTCAAATCATTTCTAATGAAGAATTATGATCATTTGAGGAACCATTTTGATCCAGATAAGGATGAATTTATGAGATGGCATAGTGACAAATTATTGAGATGGCAACAAGACCAAATTTATGTGGAAGGAAACAAATTGAATTCCGATGAGGCAGACTGGCCAGGACAGCTTGTGTGGGTAGCATAATGACTAGTTGTCTAGAGGGAAGTTTGGCCAGATGTGACTAGAGCTATGTTATTAGTTAGCTTGAACTTATGCTTGACTTGAAGAATTAGATGTATCTCTATTGAATTAAATAATTTCTCTTTTAGGAAAATAATGTTGGCTTTTCCCATATTTCCAGGGTAGATTCTTGTGCTTTTTGTTTAGCTATTTCGTCATGATCCTACTGTCATAAATGCTTCTATTATTGATGTCTTCTATGTAATTCCTTAATGATATATATGAATATGAAAAATAATAAATCATTAGAAATAATTATCAAATTAGAAGACCCTATGAGAAACCAACACAACAAAGAATGATTTAGTATTAGAAGCAAAGACAAGTTACAAAATAAGAGGTAAGTATTGATACAGATAGGAAGAGCATTATTCATATGTGTGTGTGTGTGTGTGTGTGTGTGTGTGCATAATTTGTAACCTAGAGAAATTAATAATCAACGAGTCATCATTATCAATATTTATGAACAACATTTCAAGAGAAGTTGTGAGATTTATGAGAAATAGTTTTCAAAAACCCTTGAGAGTGAAATATTCTTAACTAAGTATTACCAAAGAATACATTAAATTCTTAAAGATGCAATTTTTTTGAGCACTTGCCAACAACATGGTGCAATAAACTTTTAAAGAATACACATCAAATTATGAAAAAAAAAACATTATTACCAAAACCTTGTGTGTGATATCATTCACCAAAAAAATGTGATGCTACCTCTGCAATTTTACATCTATTTTTCCTCCTTCTTCATAGGAAAAAAAAAACAAATTATTAAACAAAGAGAATGGAAGGTTGTCACACTTGCAACTTTGAATCTAGGATTTTAAAGCACAAGTACAATAACCCAGAAAATATATATTATAGCAATTTACCATAAATTAATTTATGGATATGTTAGCCTACAAAACCTTAAATCATGATTTATTATACCATATTTTTGTTCATAATAGTGATTCTTTAGTTATAACTTCAATAAACATAAATCTAAAAATTGTTAGCCATCCCATTGGTTTTGTTTTAAATTGTTTCCTAATGATTTTGGTCATATACCTTGAGTTAAAAATGTATAATCTACATATTAAGGTATCATCGATTCTTAACACCCCAAAATATTATGCCAATAACCTATGTCATTATAATATGGAATAAGACATTGTAATATAGAGTCAAAAACAAATATGATTTGAATTTACTTTGAAAACAAAAGCAAATCACAAAGTACTCTTTTCCTAGTGTGTGAGGAAAATGATATTGCATTTATATAAATACTATATATTAAAAAAATTTAATTCAAGTTAACTTCATTATCAAAATAAATGATTGAATTAAGTCAACCTATACTTTCCGTTTAAACAAAAAAATCCTAATGTAAGATACATGTTTCTTGTTCATAAACTTTTAGGTAAAGAATGTGCATTCAATTACTCAACCTATACTTTTGTTTTGAGCAAAAACGTAATGTAAAATACATATTGGTTGTTCATAAGCTTTTAGCTAAATAGTCATTATTCAATAGTGAGCCCTTCGAAACATGTACGGTTGTAAATAAGATTATTTTTTCAACAGTGAGCCCTTGAAAACATGTACTATTGTAAATAAAACCTCAGTGTTTCTATGTACATTATAGATAAATAATCATTAATCAATATCCAAGATAAGGAAGCATCTAATTCTTTTAATTCAAAATTATAAGCAATTCACTAGTGAGAACATATTATCACGTAGTTCTAGATTAAAAGGAAGTATCTCATTATTTTAATTGAAAATTATAAGTAATTATAGCGAGAACATATTATCATGTAGTTTTAGTTTAGGGAAGTATGATAGTTGTTTTTTAACCGAGATTTTGGTACAATTTAGTCATTTTTCTTTACATCAAATTTTAGGCTTATTTTATTTGAATTTACCAATAAGTGAAGATGTTTATTTCTCTATTCCTCTACCAGTGTTGAATGAAAAAAATTAGAGCTTACATGTGAAATTAAGAAAGGAACAACTATACAGAGTTGCGGTGGGTGGAAAACGAGTTTTACAGTTTGATATTATGAACAAAAACTTTAATACGCTAGATGAAAACCATTACCAATAAACCTATGTATATAAATATCTTTGCATGTGAAGAATGACGACAACTAAGACTAAGGAACTCAAGTAATAAATTAAAATATGATAATAAAAGGAATTGTGTTCATAAATATCAGAAGAACATTATACATTCGAGAAAATTAGGATTTACAACAACAAAAAAACACCTAAAACTATAATAAGTTCGGTAGAATTGAACCATAATCCCTAGCATGGTATTTGGGTACAAAACGGAAGATAAACGCCATAGAAAAATTATCCATTTAATAGCCCTTCGTTCAAAAGGTGAAAAGAAAACAAAAACAATTCATATCTGACCAAACTTAAAGAACTTGAGTTGTAACTTAAAACTCAAGAACTCTAGAAATTCATAGGAATTTCCTCTATAATACTATTCCTCTACCAGTGTTGAATGAAAATCTTGTAGCATGTTTATATGCATAAGGGAAACACAATTTTTTAAACTAATATCCAACATCACATTAATGCACTCTGTACTATGCCACCTCACCCATGGCTTTAATGGTGAAGCTAGATTTTTATTTGACTAGTTATGGATGTTTTCTTATCTCTTTAGTTATTTTTTAATATTGCTCATTGTTTTCTTTCTACCTCTACTTCAAGCACTAGAAATGTGGATTGGGATTTTAGCATCATGAGTTATCATTTATCAACTATGTTTCAGAAATATATTAAACTGTTGTTTAATATATATGTATTAAGCTTTGAAGTTTGGAAACATACTTTCATGTTTTAAATAATCCTAACCATATGCATTGGGATTTGACCATGGAATTGGTTCCATTTGATAGCTTTCTCTACATAATGCAATCAATAAGTTAACAATAGGAAATCTAGCTTAAGGTGCACAATTTAAATAATGTGCTAGATTAGTTTAATTATTTTTGTTGCTCAAAATAAGTGAAAATAATAGTTGCATGTGGCCATGGTTTTTTTTTTTTTTTTCCTAAAAGGAGGATCATAGGCTTTATTTGTTTGATTGAGTACTTATTCATGGGACTTTGCGGCATACATCAATCTACACCACAAGGGAATCAATATATCTATTCTAGAATCTATGTGGATGTGGATTTAGAAAATGACCTTCTAGAGGCATTGCAAATAAGTATGGATGATTGGAGCCATTAATAAGAATTAAAATATAAAAAACAAGTGAAAATTTTACCATGAGTATGGGCACTTTGTTAAAAAATTCCTTAAGAATCAAGAAAGCCATCCTCACCTTCAGCATGACGTGAACCCTCCCAATCTGTTAGAGTGGAATCCATTCAGGACAGTATCTAATAAATGTAGCTAAAAAGCAACCCAATTTACCATAGTATCCAAAGTCAACATAGGAGGGATTGTGTAAAGCAAGATCCAATAACTTTGAGGCTCTTGAAAATTTAGACGATCTTGAAAAAGATGATTTGGAGACGGAGTAATACACTAAGGGTGACACTAAATCCAAACCCCATACTATGCCTCATGGAGTTCCCTCTTCCATGCCCCATGGAAGTCACAAGGTTTTCCAAGCCTTAGAAGAAGCATAAAGTCCACAACAGGAATGAAAAGAACAACTTTGTTGTGATAGAGTACATTCCAAAAATGAGGAATGGAACCCTAAGATGGAAGGGGTTCCGGTAATGCCAAAAATTCTTTGGTCAAACATAAAAACTCTCTCACAACATAATCTTACAATCGAAGGTCACTCATATTTCACCATCCAATCGTAAATCCAATCGAAATCTTCAAGAGCTACAAGTAAAAAAAGACAAAGCTAGTAGGACTCAAAAATCGCTTGCCATCACGTTTGAATTTTAAACTTGCTTCTCAAAAAAATATGTTTTATAAATTACTACTATTAGGTTGGTGTTTTTGAAGTTATAGTAGTATGGTTTCTAGTTTTTTGAAGAAAAATGAGAGAAAGATTCAAGTGGCAAGCAGACTCTTCTCAAAATTTGGAAAATTTAAATACTCAATGTCATACAATTTATAAGAATTGTATTAAGTCATGATACGGTGCCATAGAAACCTTATTTTAATACAATTTCTAACCATTTTAACTTAAAAAAATCTCTCACACACATGCAGACATAGAGTCAAAGTAAATGTTTCAATTTACAAATGAATAAAAAGATTGTATGCCTAAGCAACCTTAATAAAACCACTTCAGGGCATGAGGTGCATTTTAGAAGAGCACCAATAAGACTAATAAGACTTGCACTACATATGTTGCTTGCAATTAAAACATGATGGAGACAAATAATAAACGAAGAAAGTGGATAAACCCTTCAAAGTGATCTTAAATTCTAAAATCTAACATAGAAATGGGATTGATTGATACTTGTGTCTTGTTACTAAAATATTCTCACATAAAAAAATATAGATGTAAAGATATGTGCATTTTTATTAAATAAGTCATACATTAAAAAAAAAATGTAACTAAAGGATTTTATCACTTGAATATAAGTGGAAAAGTGATTCAATAATTTTGTCATACATCATAATTGTTTTTTCCTTTTTTTCAGTGACTAGAGGAATCAACAATTAGGCTGGTTTCGTACTTACGTGATATGGGTTCGATTTTGATCGCTACCACTATAATCCCTAAGTGCCTATATATACTTTTTTTGCTATTCAAGAATTTCAAAAATCCCATACCATAATTATTAATATTACAACAAATTTAAATTCATACATTATTTATCTCTTATAATAATAAATCTATTAATAAT
>APFE030991175.1:102115-114081 GCA_000404065.3 Pinus taeda
TTTTCTAAGTAGTGTTACATTTGCATGTTTTTTCTACAATTTTTTGAGCTCTCAACCAACCTTATATTCTCGAAATTTTTATTATGTCTTAATAATTATTTATTTATTTTTTCAGTTTTTAAAAGAAATTTTCTTTATAGTTATAAAAGTTGTGATTTATTAAATTCAACAAATTTTTGTTTATGTTTATTTATTGTATTTTTTTGCATTTAACAACATCTATCTCATGTCAATTCCTTTTCATCACACATGATAAACACGCCAACTTCTATTCTTGTCAAAGAATGAATTGAAAATGTCAACATTGTGATAGTTGGATCACACTCATAATCTAAGAACAACTCAAATCTATGATCACGACTAAAGGAAATTATCTACCCTACTATGGATGCATACTGTACATAGATCACACTCTCTAACCCTTTAATATTGCATCATTGGGTGATGTAAGATTGCATAAAGGATGACAAACGTAAAGTGAGGTGTGTCGAGGTGTTGTTTTATGTCATGAAGATTCCCAAATTGTATTGTGATAACATGTTGCAATGCACAAACTTGTAACTTAAAAGGTCAAGCTATTGGCACATGAGAAATTGTAAGGTTGGGACCTAGGTCATGAGGTTAAAAACAATGTTGTAATAAAAGTTGTTCTAGCAATGGAAGGTTTATTCTAGGATCATGAGAAACTACAAGAGTTATAAACCAATAAATATACAATGTAAAATAGTGTGAGCATCATTAGGTAAAGTTGCATATTAATGAAAATATCATAAGAAAAATGTTATGATATCAACAACATATGGAATCGACATGATATATTTGTGATATAAACTTGGGGAAGAGAAAATCCTATAGGGATATGTAATGGAAATCCTATAAATGCAAGGTGATCATATGAAAGAGTTACCCTTTGGACCTATCAAGACTTAGCTATCTTGTGGGTTGTTCGAAACTATATTAGAATTTATAGTGGTAGTGAATTGGATTTGAACCTAGGTCTCACCCAGTTAATCCTGACCATTAATCAATTATCTAAATCTTAAAAAGGAAGAAGAAGAAGAGATCTCATAAATCAAACTTATGGCTATAGAAGAACCAAAAAGGATGTGATCGCAAGGATGTAAAGTAACCAAAACATCTAAAATCAAAGTTGCACGGGGTGCAAGATTCATAAACCTAAAATCAAAGTTGCACGGGGTGCAAGATTCATAAACCTAAAATCAAAGTTGCACGGGGTGCAAGATTCATAAACCTAAAATCAAAGATGCATATGATCCAAGATTCATAACCCTAAGGTTGTAGAGCAACAAATATGTGGCCTCATTCAAAAGTTGTAAATTTGTCATGAAGCTTGAAAACATGCAACCACTAGACTTAAGGATTATGCAAGACCCACAAGGTTTGGAAATTAAACTTGTGATAGAAATTGAGAAGTCATAATACAAGAACCACACTATGTTATGAAGGTATTTGGGCATTGAAAATTATATATGATAATGTTTCATTCTACTAGTAAACTTGTGTTGGAATTGTTACCCATGTATATACAAGGGTAACCATAGGAGAAAGCATCCTCTCATATGCCTCTCATTCATTATTGGTCAGTTCATTCACTTGATCAACATACTCACCCGATGAAGTAAGGATCATGGATTGAAGCTATATAATAAATCATAGTGTTTGGAAATTATACTTGTTTCCTTATTTCAGGCCTTAGTGGCCCATCCTGTCTTTCTAGTCTAGTGTAACCACCTTGGAATTTTCTTTCGTTATCTGAGAAGGGCATGAATAAGGCACATAGATAAAGATAACATGCCCATATTCTTCCATATTTAACACCTACCACCTATCTTTTTCTTCATTTTCCCCTCTTTTTTGTTGGTCATTATCAGTTGCTAGTACTAGTTCCCTGCTTATATCATCCTATGAAAAGAGGACCTTGGGAATGCCTAGAGGTCAATGCAATTGCAAAAGGAAAGAAATAAATAACATGTTCCAAATGTTAAAATGAAAAATAGTGGCAAGGAATGAGTTGTGATCAAAATCCAAGTTAACTTGAGCTTTACCCCCTCTTATGATGCCATTGTAACATTGCTCATGCTACCCCTATTTATTTAATGTTAAAATTGTGGTTATGTAACACTGACATGGAGGCCATGGCTAGATGAGACCTTTTGTGTAACATAAAATAAATTAAATGTGAATTTTAATTGGCTAGACTGAATGGAGTGACACATAGATCCAATTCTCTTATGGATTTTCATGTTGTGTGCTTGTTGGTTTCTTGTGGTGTGCCTTTACGTGGCTACTAGGTAGTCCCATACCAATAACATTTAACCTCCTTAACATTTCCCTAACCAACTACCAACCTATATTGACGAGCATTAAAGGTTTCAGAGTAGGAAGCATGGGGCGAAGGATGCATTAGAGAGAATTTGATGTCTAAAATGGGCCTCAAAACAAAAATGTACAACAAAAATCAACTTTACAAAAACCAATAGGATTCAAGATGATGATTTAAACCATAGGTGATAATTCACCATTTTTGGAATAAAAAAAGTAAAAAGATTAAACAATAAATAAAAAATAAAAAAACTACTTTCTCAACTTGTAGTTCAAACTTATCTCCCTAATGTTTCACTCTAATTTTGAGTTGGAGCACTCATTGGCCGAGAAATTTAATTCCCTATCTAAGGAGTACCCTTGTTGTATACTTTCATTAGACCCTGTTACACGAAAAATCACATTTTTTTCATGTATTTCTCAATTTTTGTGTAGAAAGGTCCATCAAAAGTATGCAACATGGGTACTCCTTGGATGGGGAATTAAATTTGACATCCAATGAGTGCTCCCATTCGAAATTTGAGTAAAATCACAAGGAGATAAGTTGAAAATACAAGTTGAAAAGGTAGTTTTTTCTTTCTTCCCTCTAAAATTTGATGATGTAATTAATCTTATTTTATTGTTTCCATTATTATTTTATAACATTCCTTAGGAGGCACATTTTAGACCTTAAAATTTCTCTATTAGCACCATTCCCGTTTCTCCTTGTGGATTGAGACAAAGGGAATGGAAGCCCCGCAAGACAAAGTGGAGAAGTGGAGAGGATGCCTTCACTTGAAGAGGCAGGAGGTGCCATAATGGACTAAACCATCACATGACAGATGAAAATATATGATTGGATGTGGAAAATTGCCATACTTTCTTGAATTTTAAAACATGATGGAACGAAAGTGTGACATCTTTGGGGAACACAAGGAGAGGAACACAGAGGAATGAGAGCCTATGAATATTAAAAATGGTTATAAAGGAATGAGTTGGGAGAATATTTACAAAGAAGGAGTAAGGAGGTGTTAGAGTTAAATTGGAAATTGAATTGGACAGTGTCTAAGCCCAAGTGGCTAGTGAGAAGCTTAGCAGATTCAACCTCCAATACTGAGGGGCAGTTGATAGGTCACCTAGACAGTGGAATCCATCTGTTGAGAGTGTGACCAAGGCCTTGGTCTAGTTTCCTTGAGCAAGAACCCCCTCAGAATTTGGATCTGAATTGGGGATGGTCAACTATAATAAAGGTTGCAATGTAGTTGGCCTATGGTTGGGTGGAGAGTTGAAGTCCCTCCAATTGCTAGCCAATTAAACATACATATATAAGTATAACTTCTCATGTATATTAGACTATGGGCTATGATATTCCTTATTGTACTTAAGAATAATGCAAGGTCATGTATGTTTATGAAAGGCTGCCTAAGACTCACTGTTATGCTCAATATTTATAAACTATCTCATATGTTTTTGGTTTAATCAATGCTTGCATTATGAATTTTGTTGTCATAAATGTGACGTAAAGCTATTTAGTATCCTATAAACTAAAGGAATACCAAGATTCATCTAATGAATAATTTACTTGTGAACCATTGATAAACTGTGTATTTATGCATCTTCAATTAGTTACTATGGTTGAGAACTGTCAATGATTGAAATGAATGGTTGGGTTGTGTGGATTACTATTAGATTCATGATCTGTAGAATGTTTATCCTGCTATGAACTAAATGAATTATCGAGTTGTGTTGAAAAGGACTAGCCAATACTATTGAGATAACTCATGCTATTTATCTATATATTACTTGGCATTAATGAAAATCAATGTAGCAATCAAATGGTATGATAGATTTACGATGTATTCGGTCAAACTTTAACTATCCTCTTGCAATTATGACACCATGTGTATTTGTCTTCTATCAAGGAGTTTATTGAAAGCATAGGACTTTGGGGCCTTGGGCATGAATCCACATGTTAGTGCCAGCATCTTCACACTGCCATCAGTGATCAAAATATGCTCTTTTGCATTTCATAGTAGAAGTCTCATTTTGATGAGGTTGCATTCCATTAGGTCATGGATCCACTAATGGTAGGGTTTGCCTCAGTTTTTCCCTCATGGTATGTACTTGCTTATCTACTTCCATACTTTTCAGTCATGATTCATGTTCATTTTGCAGTTCATTCCATCAATTACATAGGGTTTGGTCTCATTAGGTTTCAGGGCCCCACCGTGGTAAAAATATGATGATTACATGCCAATAATGATCAGCAAGGACATGAGGTGGCCAATAATGACTGCTTCTCCTAAGCATCTAATGATGTTTCCATGCACCTGCCACTGCAAAAAATCAAGTCATCATGAGCACCAATTCACTTGCAAAAACAAAAGAGAAACAAGCACTAAAACCCTAAATTCTTCTGCCATGAGCTAGGTTTGGCTATGGGATCAGAGATATCTGAGCAGAGGAGGCATAAGGGATATCAGAACGTATGAGGCCATCTCATATCATCAAACATAAGGTCTCCATCATTTGTCGCAAAGTCATTCCAAGGAACAAGCCATTCACCACACATAAGGGACGGTTTTCTTCAAACTATGTTTCTGAGAAAGAAAAGATGAATTTGAAAAAATTAAGAGAGGTTTTTTTCAATAATTAACCCAATAAGAAAAACCTCTTTTAGTTTTTGCACAGGTTTCATCAAAAACATCATTTGCATCAGGAGGGTTAATGCACCTCTGGAGTGACCTTGGTAAAATAAATATTTCTCCTAGATGGAATGATCAAGTTACTTTCTTGATGAGTAAACTGATAAGCATACAAAAATATCTTTCCAATGAGCTATCATGAGCTCAATTTTGAGTTGAGGAAGACCTTCAAAAGTTGACTACAACAACACTCTGCATTTGGGCAACCTCATTTTGCACATTTTGACCAGTCTTGGGAGATTTGACTTTTGATAAGGCAAATGAACTCCAAATTGAAAAATTCAAGATGTTATGGAAATTAGACTCGACAAGATTTCCAATGAGTTATCGCACTCCCAATTTGGACATCAGGAAGGCTTTCAAAAGTTAGTTTGAAGTTGGAACTATACACCAGAGGATGGTGCTTCGTTTTTTACTGGGAGACTTTTTGGAGGAATGGTTTGCATATTTGGATTCATCATGATGAGAGCATCAATCCCTGAAATTTTCAGAAATTTTGGAGCAAAAATTGGTCACCTAAAGGTAAAAAAACTATCAAAAAATGACCTCTCTACCTCTTTTTGGACACACAGAAGCAGCCTTGGGAAATTCCACTTTTGAGGGGGAAAATGACCTCCAAATGCAAAAATTCAAGATGTTCCAGAAACTAGACAAGAAGACATGTCCAATGAGATATCTTAGGCTCAATTGGGCTAAGGGGAAGGCCTTCAAAATCAGCTGATAAGTGGCGCTACACACTTGGCCAGTGGCGCTACGCATAGAGCCAGTTTGCCTAGAAATCCAAATTTCGCCTAGTTTTTCTACAAGTTGACTTTCTCTCTCATTTTGGATGAAATTGTGATTGTAAATGATGCTATGCTATGTAAATGTAATTTTAAAATGACCTTAGAGGGTAGATTCATCATTTTGAGGTGGTTTGGGGGTCAGTGAATCAGTTTCCATGGTTTTAGAGGCAAGTTGTTCCACTGCCTATATTCTTGTTCCTAGTTTAGATATGGTTGAAACTGTCCCTTATCTCTTGGATTCAAACCCTGATGGCTAGCATAGGTGGTTTTGATGTCTATATTATGTATTTTTTCAGTCGGTAGCAAAGGTTGTACTCTCTTGGATGCTCTGAGCTACATTGTACATCTTTACAGCAATTTGGCAAGGAAATAAACTAGGATTTGCAACTATTTTTGTGGGATACTTGTGGTAAAGTGTTTTTGCATAGTTTCTTCTTTTGTTATTAGTTTTTCTCATGTGTTATGTGTGCCACAATCTTATTCATTCTTCTAGCTAAATGATATCAAGATAGATAGGTTGAATACATTAGTTACAGTGCTCTGCCTTGGGAAACCATTTAGTTTTTGATGTTTTCTACAGTTTGAAGAGGATACATGATCTTTGCATGCCCTCCTCAGCTCGTCACTAGTCTTAGAACTACCATCTCACTCAATTTCAAGTGCCAAAACACCTACCTACCTCGCCCCATAGAACACCCTGCAGTTCTGACTTGATTTCCTAGACCCAAAGCTGCCTACTCCATTTGATCCAGTAGTAAAACCATCAAAATCAACCAAAAACCCTAGAGCTACTATACCTAGCCTAAAATCCATATTTGATTCAGTCATCTCAACTAAGATTGACAAGGAGAGAGCCCTCTCCCGACCTGGTAGGGCCAACTACCAGGTTAAGCTTAGTTTGTGGTTATCCTAGGATCGCCTTCCTTTAGCCTGAGGTCAATCTAGGCTCTAACACCAAAAATAATCGAGTGTGGGGAAGGTTTCCCTTCTTGTTACATTGAACCATTCTTTTATCACGTCACCCATCATCCATCATGATCGGCAGTGATAGAGCTTAAGTTATGTTTGTAAGCACGGTTGAAACTTAGAGACTACAGGTGGAACCTTGCCCCATAAGAACCATGAAACATGGGTAATTGGGTCATTGAAACTTGGGACTGATAGATAATTCATGTTGTGGAATGGAGAGGTTATATGTTGTTGGGATGATATCCATCATCATCCATCAGTTGAACACTTGTATGTGCAAGGAATGCAAGGGTTAGGCCGACCTGACGTAGTCTGAAGTACCCACCAGGATTGGAACTTTGGCCAAAATTAATATAATGAGGAATACCCCACAAAAAAAAAGGGGGGATGTCCCTATGGGCCCTACGCTTAAGACGATGTGCTAATTCCCACATGGATTCCATTTAGGAACCTAAGGTGGCATGGACCAATACTGTGATGAAGTGGCAGTTCGACGTGGTAGCAACATAAAAACCTAGACACACTCCAATATGACATAGCAGTGCCATGTGGATGCCACATGGAAATGGCGAGGTGAGGTAGAACATTACCATTGTCCACCACACACCACTCATCATCTTAACACATATGAATTACATCAAGGTATGAGAAACGACGATGGAGTAATGGTTGTAGCTGTTGTGAAAAGGTTTGTTTTCTAGACTCATCAACTAACAGGACCACTTGTCAGTCATTGACAACATCTAACCTTGAGTGCTCCTCAATGGTGGAGGCTTGGATCAGTGGTGGTAGACAGAGCTAAAATTGCCATGAAATATTACTTTCTGTTGAGGAAACCAACCAATGATATCACCCATCATTCGTTAGATCAACCTCTCAAAGCCCTCATTAATGAAAGGCCTTCTTGGGGGGGGCATATTCATATTAATGATATTCATTCATTTTAGGGTCGTCCTGGTTCACTATGAGTTAATGGGGGGATTCGACATGGGGTTTCCTTCCATGGGTCACCTATTATAACATGTGCCATTTTTGGTAGTACGTACGGTCATGGAAAAAATCAACAAACCCTATTCACCTTGGGGCTCCCCTATCTAGTGGGAATTAATGAGGGGGAGGGGGAAGGCCCAAAACCAGATATCACCTAGTGCGAAAATGACCAGGTTTTGGTTGGTGGAATCACTATGGAACCTCATGTGAGGGAATTACCTCGAATTTGGGTCTTTCACAAGGTGATGTCGAGTGACACGCAACTACTTGTAGGGACATGGTTGCATGATTGGTATAACCTCAGTTGCACATAACTCTCAATTCGAGAGTCAGATTGAAAATGAGTTTTAACGACATTAAAAAAGAGGATTTTTGTGACCCCATCAATAATAGACCCCCTCCTAATCCCAAATCGAAACCAGACTGAGTTAGTAGGAGGAAGTTAGTATGATGACCTGATCCCCATAGCCACATTATGGAAATCGGGTCTAATTTTTTTTCACTACTTTTTTTTCACCCTTTCGAAACTCAAAAGGAACGATGCTATCATGTTCATATTGTCGAGACAAATTTGGTGATACCAAATTTGTCCCAATCTGGCCCTGGGATCAACAAATATGTCCAATTGAAGTCACAACAAATTAAATAATTACATGACATCGACCTACCACATGGAGCTCTCGTGGTTGTCCACATCATAAGCCACTTGTTAGTTTTCAACTCGCTCATACCCTAGGTCATGAATTGACCCATATCGATGTCTCATAAAGCTAAAGGAAGGACTTCAAAAAATACATACAAAATCATTTAACATGCGTGGGTGTGGGCCCCTTAATGCCAAATCACCCTGAGACTTCAATCCCAGATGTTCCTTTATAGCCTTCTCCCAAACCCACCGATATGACGTGTAAAATAATAGGCGTGGACTGGCAGAGGAACGTGTCAAGCTCGAATAGAATGTCGGTGTCGTGGTTTATAAGGTGCAACATCTCAATAACATATGGGGATGGGAACTCTCTTGTTCCCCAAATTCTTTCTCCCTAGAAGGTTAAAAGGTGTGTAGTGAAGAGGAGCATTGCGGTGACTCAACACCAAGGGATGTGGCCTAAGGGCCTAAATGAATACAAAAAGATGAAAAACTAGACAAAAAATGGGAGTAAGGCCACATAACTTGACGTCGTCTTTAAAGGGAGACTCCTAGAGGAAATCAAGAGTGAGTTCTATGGGGTGGGTCAAGATGATGAGGCTCCAGGACTGTGTGGAGATGGAATAGGACTGCTCAATACAACCCACCAAAGATCAGCCATGCGATTGTGAAGTTTTCACTACGCTTGAAGGAGTAGTTAGGTTGAGGTGACATATCCCAGATGACCACGGTCACGAGTCTTGGTCACATTCAAGTGGAGTTAAGCCTTAACAGACTCTGAAGTTTAAATGCTAAGATTGTATTCCATAGTCGAAGCTACCATTGAAAGGGAACTTCACTAAGGGACAAGGAAGTAATGTAACACTTAAGCCCTTGCAATTATTAAAAGGTATAAAGGAATTCTTCCTTGTGGTCTTATATGAGTTCCTTTCCTATTCGATAATCATGATTGTTGCAGGTATGAAAGGGGTTCAATCAAAAATTGGGTGAAGGAAGCGCCTACATATAAAACATATATGAGTATATAAATGCATGTATGTAACCCACATACATGAGAATGATAACCTTCCTAAGCTTTAAATAATGGGCAACGCTTATAGCCAATTCTACAAGCGATACAATAAATAGAAAAAAAATATGCCCTTTTGTAAATACTAAGACCCACAAAGGTCTGCATGCCTCTTAGATTGGAAATAATAGAAAAAAATCAATCCCACATTAACTCAGATATATAATGGTCTCTTGGGAAATTATTAAACATATAACAAACTAATGGAGGCAAATAGGAAACCATATAGTGCCAAAATTCCTACTAGAAATCAACATCTCATTGGTAAACAAGAAACCATTCTAGATTTGATTTACAGGCATATCAACACATTTGAACATCAAATTAACATCATCACAGTCCTATATCCAACATAGTGTACACATGTCAGACATTTAATTACAAGATATTGAGTATCACTTATCTTATACTTTGAAAGGGCTGACAATTGAGATTGGGATTGCAACACTCCACTCAATTGTAGAGAAATACAACCACTATCACTTATAATTATCACCATCAAGCTAGATTCCAAAGATTGAGGTGGAGAATAGGATGCCACAAGGTCATAATTCCTTCATACTCCAGCTACACAATTTCCCACTGAGTCTTGCAAACTTTTACATACAAAATTATCATCCATGCTAGGATGCCACATCATAGAGGGTCCTCAACTTACTTTTAGGAGAAGAGATTCCACAATAAGGAATGTTCATCACTATATAATATGGTGATGGGTAAATAAATCCCTCTCTCTTGGTGTTTCATCGATGTGTCAAGCACGAGAGCTAACAACCCCAAGGAAACTCCTAGTGGTCCATCATCCCTCACAAGCACATGAGTGATTCTTCCTAGTCCAACAGGTTCATCAATCCACAATCTTTAATTGGTTTCTTCAGACTTATAGGAAAGCCACTGATTTCTATAATATTTCACCCAACAAGCCTCTCACAGTGTATTCCTCATCTAGTTTTTAATCTCTCCTAAGCATGACAACAATAATCTCTAGTCATTGACTTTTTTACATTCTCACACAGAGTTCACACACAAAACTCTTCTATGTTTTTTTCATTCTTAGAGGGATTTTTCTATATCTCTTTCTCTGTCTCCCACAATAATCCTGTGATCTCCCTTTTTTTATCCTTTCAGAGGACCCCCCCTCCATAGCTTCTTCTCCGCTAAATTGTCCTTGCCTTTTTTAACAACCAACCACCTGCCTCTTCTGAAAGTTCCACGCTTCACCTTCCATTGGATAGCACAACCCACATTTGTTCCATTAATTTTTTTCCTATATTTCTTGCTATTATAGGCTAAGGACACCTGAGCCTGTCCTTTTTCTATTGGTTAAACTTATTGCGTAGTTAGCCCATTTAAGACTGCTTCATCCAACCCATGCCTACCATTTAAAACAACCATTCCCTCAAGAAATATCCTTCCTCAGGAAATGGAATATGTGTTCCTCTCTCAACCACTTAAATAATTACAATTATTTACAAGAAATAGAAACTATTAACCAAGGGATGTCACATTCCCCTCCCCCTTGAAGGGAACAAAGTCCTCGGTGTTCTATAGCCATAGAAAACAACATAGCTGATATGAAGCTTTATATAGGTATCTTTGTATAAAATTTACAATGTAGTTACAGTTTTCTTTATTCAACAAATAAGAATGGGTATGTTTCCATTATTTCGTCATTCATTTCCCACGTGGCTTCCTCTATCCCAAAGTGTTTCCATTGCACTTTGACTTGCTCGATTGCTCGATTCTAAAGCATGAGCTTCCTCCACCCTAGGATGCGTAGAGGTTGTAGATGGAAATCTCCCTCCAATTCCACTTGTAACACAATCCAATCAATAACATGATCAATTTCCTAGACATGTCTCTTAAGAAATGAAATATGGAAAACATCATGGACTTTCATTGAAGGTGGTAAGGCTTATCTATAGGCCCTACTCTCTCAAGTATTTCAAAAGGCCCAAAAAACTGTGGTGCTCACTTGGCATATGACCCAATCTTCAAGGATATTTTCTTGAGTGTAAGCCTCAAGTAAACATGTCTCCTAACTTGGAACTCCTTATGCACGCTATTGTAACCTTAGAGACAGTGCTTGACTGAAGGGAATTAGTGCTTATGACATATACTCAGGTAAAATAAAGATATTTTTAAAAAGTGTTTAAATATTTTTTCCCAGAGAGACCCCTTGAGGTGTAATGTGATTTTTAATCTTGTAAAAATAAACAAACCCTTCAATATGGCATGTATATCTGTGGCTACAATATTTTTCGAAGTTGCAGTGTAGGAGGAGGATTTTTTAAGAATAGAGATTCAATGCACAAGGCTTAAAAGAATCCAATAAATAGAATCTTAGTAGAAAATGTGTGTTATGAAACCATCTCACAAAAAGATAAAAAATAAAGATAAATTCCTTAGAATTCAGCCTCTTCGAGGGGGCAACCTCCTTTACATTACACAAATGAAAAATTCTTGGATGATACAAATGA